>JAODAL010041034.1:0-36296 GCA_025379985.1 Phyllomedusa bahiana
CTACCCCCCCAAAGGGGCTTGGGAAAATCAAGGCTCCTCCTCACAGAGTCTTGGATGCCCCATTTCCCCAACAGATCCCGCATTAAGGCCATCAAAATAACAACATTACTGGGGGGCCCACCCCCCGGGATCCCGGTACAAAACAAAAATCAGCACTTTCCTTCCCCCACCCAAAAGAGAGAAAAAAATGCAGGAAAAAGGGCCCTTTTGCGATTGATCAATTGGAGACACTTTGCGTCGCTTCACTTCCCCAAAGTCAAGTAACAACATCAGCGACGTGACAGCAGAGAGTGCCAATAGGCGTACGGCACACGGGCAAGGGGTGGGAACCAAAGGGGTAAACCCTGCAAAATCTTTGTTTACCACCCACCCACATCAATGCAGGGCACACATCCAACACACAGAGATCACTTAAAAAATTGGTGACGACTACCTTCTCAACACCAATGTTTTTTTGCATGTGTTCCGCCCAAAATAGACTTCTGGTACCAAAAAAGGACAAGGGCCCCACTGGCTCTCACGCCATAGGGGTTTTGTCCGCCCAGCACCACGTCATATCAGGGGAAAACCTTCAGCAAGCTGGGGGAGTCATTACAACAAACCATCCCCCCTTTCCACAGATAATGTGGATCGTTTGACTTTCATCAAGAAATAGGCATGGTCTCTGAGATTTTTGGCCCCAATTGCCGGGGTCACCGATTAGTTGCCAGTCTCTTCACATTCCTTTTTAAACAGAAATGGGCCCCTTTGAAAATTTTTTTTAAAATGACATTTCTTCTGCAATTTTTATTCTCTTTTCCCCAAAAGTTCATTTTGCTGGGTTTTTCTGTGGGAGACGTAAAAAAACAAAAAGGTTTCATGACAACACCGATTCCCTTTACTCACTTTATCTTAAAAGTTTTTGTTGTCAATGGGTTTTTTGAGGGCATGTTCTGTAGATACAGCAATAATCATGGCCTTGGAAAAGAAATGTGACTTCTAATGGCATTTCCCCTCCAATTTTTTAATTGGCTGGGAAATATATTTTAATTTTTTGGGTCAGTTGCGGAGATACAGCTATAAATTTGGGCCTTTGGAACAGAAATGTGGGCTTCTAAGTGGGATTTCTCCCTCACAATTTTTTTAAAAGGCTGAGAAGTCATATTTTAAATTTTTTGGGGGCCCTGTAAACTGTGAATACAGCAAAAATCTGGGCCTTTGTAACAAAATGTGGCTTCTAAGTGGGGATTTTTTCCCTCACAATTTTTAACATGGCTGAGAAGTCATTTTTTTAATTTTTTGGGGCTGCTCTTAAAAACAGCAATACTACAGGTCCTTTAAAAAAAAATTTTTTCTAACAACATTTGTTCTTCACAATTGACCAAAATGGGTCAAAAGGGGCATGCTTTGAAGTTTTGGGGGGATTTTGCGTGACATGCAGCTATACTACAGATCCTATTCTAAAAAATGTTGTTTCTAACAGACATTTGTTCTTCACAATGGACCAAAGTGGCTAAAGGGGTCATGCTTTGAAGTTTTGGGGGCATTTTGCTGTGACATGCAGCTATAACTACAAGGTCCTATTCTAAAAAATGTTGTTTCTAACAGACTTTTGTTCTTCAAAAAATTGTCAAGAGTGGCTAAAGGGGTGATGTGCGTCAGAAAAAAGGAATAGGTAGGACACTGTAAGGGACACATATTCAAAATGACTTTTTTTGCAAGATCTTTAACATGCTATCAATCCCGTATTGAGACAACCCATTTAATACAATGAAAAAAAGAGAAACCAAAGACATGGTGGGATTCCATCCTATTTTAATAATGTGTTTTCTAGAATTAAAGTACTAAAATACTTGCATGTACAAAATAGCTGTTAAAAAAATTCCTCTGAAGGGAGGTACAGGAAAACTTGACCAGATGTAGGTTATTCAGAGGACATGGAGTATGGAGCACGGACAGAGAACAAAGTACAGAGACCATTTCCTCCAGCACGTTGAGTAAAATGAGAAAAAGAATGCCAAGATAAAAGGGGGCCTGGGTGTAACAGGATCGTTAAACCACCAGTATTTCCAAGTGAAGCTCAATGGTCCACACTCATACGAGGGCAAGCGCTACCCAGGTATTGACTGTGTACAGAGGGAAAGGGTGGGGTTCTCACACTTCCGCTTCCGCACTCTGCTTCAGCACGAAAGTTTTCGTTGCTGGTCATGGGGATTTTAACCCTCTGTTAATAGATGACAAAGCCCCCTGGCTTTCCCCCCACACCCATTTAACCCTCCGGCCCGGGGTCTTGCTGTCCCCGGGACATTTTAAATCAATGTCCATGAAACTAAAATTTTGGGGTTTTGAAAACTCCTTTTTCCGGCACTTTTTAAAGTGGGGGTCTGCGGTTTGGTCATCTGTGCCCCAGGACGGGGTTTGTCAATGTCCATCAATTAAAATGGGGTTGAAAGACCCTTTTTCCGGACTTTTTTAACTGGGGGTCGACAGTTTTAAGGCATGCTGGGGTCCAGACGGGGTTTATCAATGCCTTCAACAAAAAATGGTTCAAAACTACTTTTCCGGCACTTTTTAATCTTGGGTCAGCAGGTTTTTGGGGTCTGCTGCGTTCCAGGACGGGGATATTCAATGTCCAGTTCAATAAAATAAAGGTTCAAATCATACTGCCTCTCTCACTTTTTAATTTTTTGGGGCATGGGGTTTTTAAGGGTCATCTTGGTGCAAGAAGGGATTGAATGGCTGTGATTTTTTTCTGTGGTTTTTTATAACCTAAGTTGTTTCCCTAAAAGAAACCACGTACCCATTTGATGTTTTTTGCTGTTAATTCCCAGCTTCTCCACCCTGTTTGGGTGTAAAATAAAGGGTTTTTTTGCTCTCCCAAAGAATTAAGGTCTCGGAGAGACCCCTACACTATAAAAAAAACCTATCGAGGGGCCGAATTGACTATCCCCCCGATTTTTGATAACCAACGAAAAGCTCAACACTTCAAAAGACTTTCCCCAAACTTCTAAGTATGAAAACAAGATTTGCCCTAATGATATTTAAATCTAATTTTTCTCTTTGTTTTTTCCTTGCAATGGATTTTTTGCTCTAAAATGTATCGACCTGTAACATTAATTTCTTTTTGGTAATAAAAAATCCCTGGTTGGGCCTTTCTTAAGAAATAAGATAATTACTCACCCCAAAAAGTGAAGCCCTATACAGAGACCTATACCTAAATTAATCCCTAGTACTCCATACATTTCCTTCAAGATTAACCTGGAATTGTTAAGGGAAAAAATTAGACTGGAGTCCCAATAGTGTATAGGTTGAGCTTTACATTGGGAACTCAAAAAGACATAATCCACATTGGTGTGGTAAGCATAATTAATCTAGTATAACTGACCCCGAAGAAAGACATTCAAGATCTGACCACAAAAATTGACCTTAATTTTTTAGAAACCCACGCTTGCAACCAGGGTTCGGCATCCATGAATAGTTATCCTTCTATATAGCCTTCTCATTAGCTTCATGGCTGCATATAAGAATGCCCACATTGATGTCATAGGGCAAATCCAATTTATATCATGAGGGAATTTTCCCAGTAACTTTTAAAAAAAAAAACCCCTTGTATTGCTTTTAAAAAAAGTAAAAAGGGAAAAAATTTTTACCGGCGAATCTCCAACTAAATTGCACTGTTGTTGAAAAACAAAGCAAATCCCAAAACAAGACTTTGGGTGGTTTTGGGATCCCTGAAAAAAGGGCCCAAATTTGAGAAAGCAATATGAGTTGCTATCATCCTGTTATTACAGGTGTTCTCACAATGTTTATTTTCATTAATTACTATAGCATTTTGAATGCACACTGATCAGCTCTAACATTAAAACTAACTGACTAATATCATGTAGTTGCCTCTTGTGAACAGCACTGACCCTTTAAAACATGGACTCTACGAGATCTCTGAAGGTGTCCTGTGGTATTAACATGGGCATTTCAAAAGATCTTTGAGTCCGTTTTTGTGAAGCAACTCTCCAGGGTTTGATTTTTTCTACCCCTTCCCCATTTCTCAATCAGATTGGGATCTAGGGAATTTGAAGGCCAAGTCAACACTTGAACTCTTTCATGTGTTTCTTAATCTATTCTTAAGTAATTTTTGCAATGTGGCATGATCACCACACTGCTGAAAGAGGTCACAAATATTAAGGAATACTACTGCCACAAAATGGTGTACCTGGTCTGCAACAATGTTGCAGTAGGTGGTACATATCAAATATGTGCTCTAGGACTCAATATTTCCCAGAAGAACAGTGCCTAGAGCAACAAAACGCCTATGCCAGCTTGCCTTCTTCCTGTAGTGCATACTGGCACCATCTCTTTCTTCCTCAGGGTACACAATGATCACTGAGATGCCTAATCTTGGTCAGTTAACCATGTTCCAAGACGTGGTGCATTCAATTAAGGTGACATTCGGGATGCTACTGGTATTGGTGAAAACGTTGGCTGATTGGGAAAGGTTCCAAGATGGCTTCCCGGACCTAAGAAAAGAGTGAGTTTGGGACAATGTCTGGCCCCAGTCAGAAGAGCAGGCTTGGCTGACTCTGGAGGGACAACAGTTACTGAGATAGTGGAATAATCTGAGCATTTATCAGGGACTACTGTGTCAGACCATATACTTATGATCGGAACTGCAGTATCGACACCCGATTGTCATTCCCATGTCATTGGGACCAGAGGCCGCCCATGAGGGCCATGAAAATGGCACTCATTTCAGGAGTGAAAAAACATACAAGTGGCTCCAATGGTTGGTGTATTGCCCCGGCCTGGGAAACATGGTGACCCAGGCTAGTCTCAAGTGTCAGTCCTGTGGGTTAAATAAGAGTACTGAACTGCGGGCCCCCGTCCAGACCATCTGGGGGTCTGTGCCCCTAGAACTCCTGATGATCATTTATGTGCACATTGGGTATTCTACTTCATTTGACTATCCGCATGATTTAAAAGAAGGTGGAATTTATCAGATTGTAATATGAGATAATCAATACTATTCACTTAACATGTCAATGATTTTATGTTATGACTGATATAATGCTATGTAATGGCGTACTGTGAAAAACAACTGTGATTCTGTTCTCTAAACACTCCTAACCAGTCCTCAGTGATTACATGTTGGATGTTTGCCTTGAATCTGGTCAGTTATAAATAGAGGACATAGTACAGGCAGAGCTGTGATCACTGAGGAGCAGAATGGCTCTACATATTGCAGTCACACTTCTCCTGGCTACTGGGGTCACTCTCTTAATTTACCTCATTAAGTGGTGGGGTAGGGTCAAACAGAAGAACCTACCCCCAGGGCCTACACCTCTACCTGGTCTGGGGAATATCCTTCAGATCAACACCTCACAAATACCACAGTCTTTGATTAAGGTATGTGCACTTATTTGCAATCTTACTCTTATTAGGACACTGTTTATTTAGCTACTTCTGCTATCAATCTGTTGTTGGAATGGCTCACAGATCATCCAGTAATAAGTGAAACTTTAGGGAATTCTTATTCTCCAAAGCGGCTCTACAAGTCCATCATCATATACAGGATATTTGATGACACCATAAGCTTAGCTAAAGACTCAAGGACCCTGGTGCAAAACTTTAGTTTGGGGCCCCCTCCCTTCAGGTAGCTGCTCTTCATGGCTGTGGACCACCACTACCATTAATTAACAACAGGTACTCTACTTAGTGATGCCTGCTGTGCAATATGCTGCAGAAAATTATTCCAACTAAAATAATCAAATATGAAGAAAAGAGCTACACCCTCATTTCAGATCATACCTTCCTATATACAGGTCCCTCCTCACATTAATAAATCATATTTGCCACTGAAGAGCCCTTTAAACAATCACATTTTTATGTCACAATATGCTAACTTTTATTTTCTGCTGATAGAGCTGTATAAGGGCTCTGCAGAATAACTTGACGTTTTGCATATTTCATTTGTACCACGTTGGGATACATAACAGTTTTTGATCAGTTCTTATTCCTTTTTTGTGAGCCTGGATGAACGAAAATGTGCAATTATGGCATTTTTTGTGGTATTCACCATGAGGATTAAATAACATTTCAAAATTGGATCATTACATAAGCGACAATAGATAATAAGGGCACCTTTTTAATACTTTTATTTTTTATTTACAAAATAAAGTATTGTTATGTATTATGGCTGTATCAGACAGCCTGTCTATAGAGGGGGATAATAGTCTTCTGTAAATGGCAGACTCAGAGGTCAGTATTTAGTCTCCATCCACCATGGCAGCCATTGGCATTCAGCAATGTTGATGAAAAGACATAAAAAGCTCCCTCTGATAACCACCTAGGTGCCATGACCAATACTGACAGTGGGTGCTAGGGGACTAAACAGCACTATGCAGGAACAGGCTCTGATCGCTGCATGACTTTGTGATCCAGTTATGCAGAAACAGTGGCATGGTGAGAGAAGCTTTTTGCCCCCCGCCTCCCACCCTCTTCCCGGTTCAGGTGCCTGGTTGACTGTGCAACCACTGTGAACCCTGTGATTATGCCAATGGATGACAGTGTCTGCTGCACCTGAAATGAAAACCCCTCTATTGACTCAGAAAGCCCTAAAGTCAAGTTACAGCTTTATACAAGAATATTATACCATCTTATGAGAACCAGGAATCCTTTTCTAAGCCTTCTAAATAAGGCTTTCTTTATCTAGACAGGACAGGACTATCTCCTGTATGGGGTTAACGCTCAGACTTGTAAAACACTCATGTAAAAACATCATAAGTGTAATATATAACACTTTATTTTTTTTATATCTTTCTAGCTGAGTGAGACTTATGGACCTGTCTATACCATCTACATATCAAACATTCGGACAATAGTACTGGTTGGGTACGATGCTGTGAAAGAAGCTTTGGTGGACCACAGTGACACTTTTAGTGATAGGGGAGACACAGGAGCAGGGGAGTTTTTTTTTAAGGATTTTGGTAAGCTGATAAAGTAAAAAACTTAAATAACAATATCTGGTAATTTTCCATGATTTCAAAGTGAATTAACCTATAATTCTGTATACAGCAGGTGCGTCGCTAGTCCTGTGCCCCAGCAAAAATGGTGGCTGCCCCTAACCACGCCCACATTTTATGGTGGGCCCCAGACACCAGCAAGTTTTTTTTAACTGTTTGAGTGTTCTCTGGACGTGCATACAGTTGAAGACTACAGTGAAGCAGGGAACCATCGGCTCTCTTCCCTGCCACCGACTCCTGGGTACCACATGCGAAAGTGGCACAGGCAGTGTGACATTGTGATTTCATGACACTGTCTGTGCCGCTGCCTCTACTAGGCCACAAAGCCTGGTAATGTCCCCCGTGATGATGTAACACCACCCGTGCCTGGACACAAGCTCTCAGAAGATCAAGCCAGTCATCCAGACTGGGGGAGGGGGGACTATATATATTCCTACCCATTTAATGAGAGGGCTACAAACCTAGCTACTGAAAGGACCTATATAGTAAGGTGGCATGTATGACTACCTACCTATTGTGAGGGTTGAGTTACCTATCTACTGATGGGACCTATATACAATTGAAACCAGAAGTTTACATACACTATATAAAAAGACATATATGCAGGTTTTTCTCACTATCTGACATGAAATCAGAATAAAATTTCCCCGTTTTAGGTCCATTAGGAACCAAAATTATTTATAATTGCTAATTGCCAGAATAATGAGAGATGATTATTTAAGGAATTTTTATTTTTATTACACTAGGATTACTACGCCTTTAAACAATTTTGGACAGCCCATACGTTGATGTCATTGGAAGCTTCTGATAGGTTTGTTGGCAACATCTGAGTTAATTAGAGAGACAGCTGTGGATGTATTTTAAATGCACACCAGAAATACACTGCTGCTGTGTGTAACATCATGGAAAAGTCTAATGAAATCAACCAAGATATAAGGAAGAGACTTGTGGACTTGCAGAAGTCATCCTTGGGTGTAACTTCCAGATACCTGAATGTGCCTCGTTCATCTATACAAATAATTATACACAAGTAAAAACAAGATGGGAGTGTCCAGCCATCATACTGCTCAGGAAAGAGATGGTTCTGTGTCTCAGAGATGAACGTGTTTTGGGTCGGGAGATGTGCATATCAACCCAAAGAAAAAAATTTCAAAAGAAGCTGGTAAAATTGTATCATTATCCACAGTGAAACCAGTACTATATCAACATGGGCTGAAAGGCCACTCTGCCAGGAAGAAGCCATTACTCCCAAAGAAACATATAAAAGCCATATTAATGTTTGCAAATACACACTGGAACAAAGACCTACAGTTTTGGAGACATGTCATGTGGTCTGATGTGGCAGCATCATGTTGTGGGGTTGTTTTGCTGCAGGAGGGACTGGTGCCTAGATGGCATCATGAGGAAAGAAGATTATGTGGCAATACTGAAGCAATAACTCAAGATATCAGCCAGAAAGTTAAAGCTTAGGAGGAAATGGGTCTTCCAGATGGACAATGACCCAAAGAATACTGCCACTGGTTACAAGGTGGCTTAAGGATAACCAAGTCAATGTTTTGGAGTGACCAATCCATCACAAAGTCCTGATCTCAATCCTATTGAAAATGTATGTGCAAAACTGAAAAGGCAGGTGCGAGCAAGGCAACTTACAAACATGGCTCAGTTACATCAGTTCTGTCAGGAGGAATGGACCAAAATCCCTACCAACTATTGTGAAAAGCTTGTGGAACGATATCCAAAATGTTTGGGGCAAGTCATACAGTTTAAGGGCAACACTACCAAATACTAATGAAATGTATGTAAAATTTTGACTTTGCCAAAAGTAATTAAAATGCCTTAAAAAATTCTCTCTCTCATTATTCTTTCATTTGGCAAATATAAATAATTTTGGTTCCTAATTGACCTAAAACGGGGAAGGTTTATTCTGATTTGATGTCAGATACTGAGAAAAACATGCATATGTGTCTTTTTCTATAGAGTATAGATAGATAGATAGATAGATAGATAGATAGATAGATAGATAGATAGATAGATGGATAACCAGAACAAAGGTCTATTGGAATAATTTATCAAAATTTTTATCTGGATCTATATGCCTTTGTGTGTAAAGGATATAATAGGGCCCTGAAGAGAGAGTCATCAGTGGTTGGGCAGCCCTTATATGGCCTTAATTCTGTAAATTTAAAGGGTTTGTTGTAGGGATTTGGATAGGAATAGCGGATGTAAGAATAATCATCTTTGGTCTGTGGAGTTTAACTGACAGGAGGACTATGGTATAGTGAGTAAATACTTTCCCTATACTGTTAATGTAGTCCTTGTTTATTGATAATGTCCCTCCTTTGTATCATCTGGCCAACCTTGACTCATTTAGGTGCATATCTAGTATTCAGATATATATTTGCTATGAGTATCAGCATGGGGGTTTGTTGTTTATGTGTTTTTAATTACGTATAATAAAATTTGTATTCTTTTATAGGGGATTTAGTTTATTATGTTAGAAATTTTGGAAAGGCCCAATTGTGCTAACTTATTTTTTATTTTGCTAACTTATTTTGATTTTATGCAAAAAACAACTATTGGAAGACTGCAATGAAGACTACAATTTATTTAATGCCTGGAGATCTGCAGGATGTAAAGAAATACTGAGAGCTTCTTAACAACAGGAGAAAGTCATTTAGAAGACCAGTGTCCTGAATATTAGCTTCTAAAGCCTTCTTTTACTGTGAATCCTTATTTTGGAGCTGTGCTGTCCATACTGACTATTGCAAGCCTTCGGCCTTCGGTTTCCTGCAGTTAATTGAATCTTGGTTCTAAAAAGTCTATAGTATGACTATCCGGTTCTTCAATAGTACTCTCATTGAATAACACATTCGGTAAATCAGCCTGATATACCCAGTAGCCATATGTAAGGAGTACTGTATAGACAAAGCTAGACATTGGAGGCTGCATCATACATTCTTTCATACATCAGATAAAAAGATTTCATCAAAGTCATCTTTGTTATCAAAAAGACTAACACCTTATAAGATATATCAGGGATTTGTTCTCTTATCTCAGTCGGACACAGAAAGCAGAGATATGAAAATTGTGAGGATTCAAAACAGCAAGTATATACCTATATTATACCGATATGGAATTATACCACTTGCTTAACTTACAGGGGTTATCGCAAGCAGTGGAGAAAGTTGGAAAATCCTTCGTCGATTTTCTCTGTCAACTTTGAGAAATTTTGGAATGGGAAAGAGGAGCATTGAAGAAAGAATCCAAGAAGAAGCCCGGTGTCTCGCTGAGAGGTTAATTAAGGAAAAAGGTGGGTTGATATTTAGAAGTATTTGTGCTATACTCTTAGGACACCCATATATATTATATAGCGGTAAAGATCCATGGTGGATGTAGAGTGCAACGTGCTTGGGCAGGGAGAATGCATGAATACATAGTTAAGGTTCTTGCAGTTTATACTTGCACCACTTGCACTTCACAAGAATATGGTTACAGTCTTTCACAAACATATAGACGAACAAATTGCTTTACTACTAGTCCTCATTACACAGAACACTTGTCTCTGTCTCACAGAGGTAGTCTCTACCCCTTAACAAACATTTTTTTTTGACTGACTGTTGCCAGTAGGCCCTAATAGTGCTCCTTAGGCCTTTCTTGATGTGAATGATAAGGGCTTTCTTGTAACCCCATTTTCACCATCAGAATTTCTTTCACAATCCTTCTCTCTCTCTGTTTCTCTTTCTTGCTCGGGTAGCTGTTGCTGGGTAAGCCTTCCTCAGCCAGATTAGATCTGTGAGTCTTTACAGGCCCAGAGGCAGTGAGGACAACCCAAGTGATTTGGGCTGTGGACAACCTCATTTGCTGGAACAGTAACTACTGAACTGCTTGAAGAACACTCTGAAATTAACTGGAACAAACCTGGATGATAATTTAGTCTGCAGTTCCTCCTACTACCCAGGAGTCTCTGGCCACTCCTGAGCTGAGGCTCATCACACAGTATTATATTAAAAGTCACATGGTACTGGTACTTTAAGTTCCAATACATATATAAATATATATAACAGTCAAGTCACATTATTATGACAACCATGAAAAGGAAAGATATTGGAGATGTAACATTTGGCTTGCTTCCGTTTACTGTTTGATATGACAACCAGCTGATATCCAGAGTCTGTATTATATTATACAGTTAAAGCAATGATTGACCTCTAGTTTCTATTAAAAAACAGATTCTTCAATTGACCCAACGTATACATTACGTCTCGCTGTTTCCAATGTCATTTGCTCTGTTGTGTTTGGTGAAAGATTTGACTATAAGGACCAGAAATTCCTGAATCTCTTATCATACATTTATGATCTTTTCAGAATATTTGACAGCCGTTCTGGGCAGGTAAATATTACAGAATCTATAAGATGCATATAAGTGCAATGTAATTATCATGAATTTACAAAAATTAAAGGCTTTCACCAATGTTGAACTGGGGTGTCTGAAGTCCACCAGTGGAGTTGATTCTTGGGGGTATACTCCTATACAGACACTACAACCATGTATCTACAAAACGTATGCAATTTAATAAATATCAACAACGTACAATAGCATTCGGCTAAATAGCCTTGCTTAAAGACATAATGTCGCATCAGAGCAGCATAGCACACACCCCAAACAGCCATCACAGCAGCGAGGTGAACGTTGTCTAGCAAGCTTTGCCAGCTGCTAGTAAAGAGCACTTGGACATTTCAGTGCTGAAGATTACTTTGGATTACTCCAGGACTGGAGACATATAGCCGCAAGTTATCACTTTATAGTTGCATTATGTCTTTAAGCAAGGGTATTAGCCGAATGCTATTGTACGTTGTTGATATTTATTAAATTGCATACGTTTTGTAGACACATGGTTGTAGTGTCTGTATAAAGGGGTATACCTTCATTCAGACTATTGACACGAGTGTTCAAGGAAAGCACCTGCGATTATACTCCACTATTGCGGTCTATATTTTATATACTATAGAGGTCAAAAACTGAATTATGTTGATTCTTGGGGCCCACCAGAAAAGTCAATTCTTGGGCCTTACCAGTGGAGTTGATTCTTGGGGCTCACCAGAGAAGTCAATTCTTGGGCCTTACCAGTGAAGTTGATTCTTGAGGTCCACTGTCCGTCACTGCACATACTGCGCTCTGCCTCTTGCTTTCTGTCTCCCTTTCTCTGCCTTTCTCCTTGAAAAGCAGCCCCAAACCTGTCATTGCCAGGGGCCCATCATACCCGGGCATTTGTAAGCCATTTACCGAGGTGGAATTCCTAGAATACAGTGAAGTCACAGCCGAGAGAAATGACTCCAACATCAGCTCAGACCAACAACATTTTTTACTGGAATCTGAATAAAAAGGGGTATTATCCAGATACCTAAAGAACACATACAAATAGGCATAAACCAGGACCCTTGGGCTACGCAGCATGCCACCTTACTATATTTTCTGGACTCACCGATGTTTTACCTATCAGCGGATTCAGAAAATCTGACCGCTATTAAAACTCTAGACAACTGGAACAATAGTGTGGATGCATATTTCAGGGGCGCGCTCACGGTGTAGAACAAGGGTTTACAAACCTCTGAACGTACCTGCTATTCCCAGAGTACCATTAACCAATTGAAAACCTCCCCAACAAGAACAAAGTACAAAATTATCAACACAGGTGTAGGACTTGTTTCACAGTCTCACACAGACTTTATTTCCAGAAATGTTTGTTTAAAGGGGTTTTGCCACAAAGTGAGTTGCTTTCCTCTTATCTGGCTCAGGAGAAAATGTAAACAAATCATGAACACTGCAGAGGGCAGAGGGAGGGGGCTGAGCAGCGAGGAGCAGAGAGGGAGAAGGGAGCGTCTGCAATGTTCACTCAAATAATAACAGTAAAACCAGCCTCATACACTGCACTTTCTCCACAGTCCCTTGAAAGCTCATTCATGTTCCCTGTCATCAGATAAGTAGTGCAGACAAGATCAGCTCCTCAGCTCCTGTCAGCTGGAGCTGGTCATGTCTAATGCAAACTTTTAAGTAACTAAGTGCTTGTAAAGAAAGCTGTAGCTCTCAGTGGCTTCAATTTTTGTAATCACATATATTTAGAAAAGTGATTAAATACTCATTTTGGAGGATCCCACATCAACATTACATCGTGGCAAAACTCCTTTAAGGCCTGATTCTAGATAAGACCCTAACTGATCTGTCTACAGACCTAACCAATGTCTCTGCACTTACTGGGCACGCCAATTTCCGATCACTGGTTTAGGGCAGGGTTTCCTTCTGTCAACATCTGATGTCGCAAATGTCAGTAACTCTGCTATAACATTTCTCCTCTAACTTTGATGAGACAGCAGATAATTCCCTCTGATTTAAACAGGTTTCAGTCCCCAGCGTACACGAACACAACTGTACTTTTGATTAGCAGGAAAGTTCATGAGAGAGTAATGATGTTTAAGTACTTTTCAGGTGAATGCCTGAAAAGTACTTAAAGAGCACCTGTCACCTAGTTTATGCCCTCTTTGCTGAGGGCAGCACAAGCTAGTGACAGACCTGCTGTTTCCAGCGCTGTGCCCCTTATTCTGTAAGACGCTGTAGTTTTCGAGTATTTAATAACCTATGTGACAGGTTCCCTTTAATGATCAGCATATTTCTTTAGTTTTTGACTCCTTGCATTTCAAAAGTCATAACTTTTTTATTTTTTTCAATGACGCAGTTGTATGAGGCCTTATTTTATTCGGGACAAGTTGTACTTTTTGGGCGAATAGTTTAAGTTCACTTATAACTTATTTTTTTCTATTTTTTTCACATTTTTCAGTTTTTTTACATCATTCACATTTCACACTTAATAACTTGTTTGATTAACTCTACAGGTTATTACAGTTGTGTGGATACCTAATAGTGTGTAGTTTTTTTTTTTGTTTTTTTTTTGGGTAATGTGTGTATCATTATTTTTTATTAAATATTTATTTTTATTTTATTATTTATTTTATTTATTTTTCTCTGTCTTAATTTTTTTTACAATTTATAAAGTAAAAGCAAATTAAAATATTCTAATACATTTTAATCTGTGTCAGTTTGACCAGTCTGCCCTGATCACTGGCTTGTTACACAGACAGCCCTGGGGTTACTCTAGGTCCCCAGTCAGGCTCGGACTGGCCCGCTGGGGAGTCGGTAGATCCCCTGGTGGGCTCCGAGCTCCTGTGTGCCCTGGAGGTAGTACTGCTGCTCCCCGGGGCCCGGCCGCCACATCCTGCTTCTGAACACCTGGGCCCTGTGTCCCGAGTGTTTAGAGACAGGGCCCAGGAGTCGGAAACTAATGTCCTCGATTCCCGGGGCTGGGAGGTGTCAGAGTAGCTGTAGGGTGGGCCCCAAAGATAAATTCACCTGTGGGCCCCAGACCCACCAGACCGACAATATCCCCAGGGCTGACAGTGCAGCCATTCTCCAGGCTCTGTCGGGTCACCGGCAGTCACCAACAGAGCAGGGAAAGCCCTTTGATTATGTCTCAGTCACTGACCACAGAAATCAAAGCGTTAAGTGCCAGGGAACGAAGGTTTCCCCTGCCCCCGGCGCTTGCAGAGGCTGCGCTGGGAACAGGACTGTGAAGTACAGTTCTGTTCACAGCGCTGCTGCAGCGCCGGAAGCCACAAACCCCGAACGACCTGCACCGCCCAACGTCAAAAATCGGTGGGCGGTCGTTAAGGGGTTAACTTTCTCTGTAACTATGGTTACAGCGCCTCCCCTGTCAGCTTCTCTGATTGGAAACCGGTACAGATCTTTGCAGAACTGGCTACAGAGTGTGCTAATACTGTAACTGCTGCATTATTAGCATTTTAAGTAAACACTTAAATCTTTTCTATATCACAGGGACACTTAACTCTTTAAATCATGTCAAAACTTCAGAACAGCAGAATGCAATGTAACAGACCAGAATCATCAATCATACATCAGATGAAGGTTCCCAGTAAGAAAGACAGTGGGGCCAGTCTACCTGCCCTAATGCTCACCCAAGGTTTGCCCTGCTCCCCTGTGGGCCAGTCTGAGCCTGGATTTCACTATCTTTGGCAACCTTGAGCAGGGCTAAAGGAAAATTGCCTGATGTATATTAATTATTTGTAGTCAAAGATAGTGTAACCATGGAGACAAATAGCTGTATATAGGAGCTGTAGACAAATTATAGCAGGATTGTATTTTTATCCTGTAGAGCTGCCTCATTTTTTATTTAATTAGCATTACAGTAATACAAAAGTATTTTGGTAAAGTTGGGCATCTTCTTTAAAATGATTATAACATCAGTATAAGTATAATATATGTGTATACTTTTGACATCTACCAAGAGAAGAATATTAAATATTATGTTTTCTTTGACTTTTTCCTTTAACAAGCTCTTTGACATGTTCCCAAACGTGATGTCCCACATTCCTGGGCCTCATCAGAGGATGTTTGAAATTGATTACAACCTGAAAAAATGTATTAATGAGATGATGACTGCTCACCGAGCTACCCTGGATGAGAACTGCCCTCGTGACTTCATGGACTGCTTCCTTATGAAGATGGAAGAGGTGAGTTTGTAGATAATCTTTGATTTAAAGATCTTTTGGATGTGCTTAACCTCCTATGAGCCCTGGGAAGCATCTTACTTCAAGTGGCACTCTACCAGGATTGGGTGCCTATTTAGCCTGCAATGCTGCACAACCTTGTCCCCATTTGTCTCTGAGGATTATCATCACTTTTTTGTCACAAATTGTGGAAATTTTTTTTGATAAAACTGTATTGTACAATGATCCCAGGGCTTATATATTGGTGTCAAATAGTTACATAGAATGATTAAAACAAGACTTATGTCCATCAAGTTCAACTAATGATGCGTGAGTATGTGTGTGGATGAAAAGGAAGGGACATTGGTTACTGTAGAGCATTTTTTGCTATGCGGATTTGGAATGTAAGAAGCACATGAGGTATGATTAGCCCTAGGAAAAAGTTCCCTTATAATCCCAAATTGTGATAACAGTGTATAAACATTCAAAACAGGAATTCTATACGTCTACATAAGTGTTAATATTATTTGGTTCTCGGTATTTGTCTAAGAGTCAGTCCACACGGCATGGTTTTCTCATCGGATTTTTAGACAGTTTTCGGATTTGGAAACCGTCTGAAAACCGACCAGAAACTGTCCTCATAGACTTAAATAGAAAATCTGTTCAGCAGTCTACACTGAACGGATTTTCAGCCGCTGGCGTGCCGAAAAACTTGGCACAATCTTGGCACAATCAAAATGTGCAATTCAATGGTTATGGGGGATGGGCAAATCCACAAACTGCGGACAGAACTGTCCCCTAAAACCATTTAAAAGATGATAAGATACTGGCCAGATTCTTAAACAGAATCCAACCAGTATTGTGTTACTGATGTGTGGACGCACCCGAAGGCTTTTTTGAAGCCCACAACCGTTCCAGTAGTTCCTGTTCCAGCGGCTTCTCCACAGATTCACAGTTCTTATCGTAGTGAAAGCTTATTACATAAGGTCCCACAGAAAAAGGTCACATGACCTGATCAGTCTGCTCTTATTCTGTATGGAAACTGCACAGTACCACTTTTGTTGTTCTGTCTGCTGTGTATATAGTAATTTGAAGTAGCAGATGTTATTCTTTAAATATGGGCACTGCACATTACCACCTCTCTTGTCCTGCATGCTGGTATAATTCTCAGAGTCAGGTTTTATTTAATATATATGGTCACTGCACAGTGTCACTTTTCTAGTTCTATATGCTGGGTATAATTCTTAGTCTGCCCTAGGCCTATACTTTCTATGAAACTTAAGATGTGGCACTGAGCCCTCCTTCCTATAGGGCAGGGCCTAACAGGCAGCCTGTGAAGCTGCCGATTCATGCTGTGGACCATTTGCAGTGAATAGGAAGACTGAAAGACTATCTGTGATTTCCATCATGATCACTTAAAGTTTAGTAGAAAGAATAGACCTTCGGCTTGATCTTTTTACCAAACTTGTGAATAAAATGCCCTGTTTCTGTATATGTTATCATTAAATGGTAATAATTATGTTGTCTTGTATAATGAAGTCAGTTCTTAATACTTGCTACTATTCTGTATGTAGACACTGCAGGAAACCACTTCTTAAATCCTGTATGCGGGGGGAGATTTTCAGAATCTGAACTTATTTGGTATACAGTTGAAACTAGAAGTTTCCATACATTATATCAAAAGACACATTTTTTTTTCTCACTATCTGACATGAAATCAGAATAAACCTTACCCATTTTAGGTCAATTAGGATTATCAAAATTACTTATATTTGCCAAATGACAGAATTTTCTAAAGCTTTTTATTACTTTCTCCAAAGTCGAAAGTTTACATACATTTCATTAGTATTTGGTAGCATTGCCATTAAACTGCATGACTTGGGTCACACGTTTTGGATATCCTTCCAAAAGCTTCTCACAATAGTTGGTAGGAATCTTGGCCTATTCCTCCTGACAGAACTGATGTAACTGAGCCATGTTTGTAGGTTGCTTTGCTCACACCTGCTTTTTCAGCTTTGCCCATAAATTTTCAATAGGATTGAGATCAGGACTTTGCGTTGGACACTCCAAAACATTGACTTGGTTTTCCTAAAGCCACTTTGTAACCAGTTTGGCAGTATGCTTCGGGTCATTGTCCATTTGGAAGACCTATTTCTACCCAAGCTATAGCTTCCTGACTGTCTTGAGATGTTGCTTCAGTATTGACACATAACTTCTTTCCTCATGATGCCATCTATTTTGTGAAGTGCAGCAGTCCTTCCTGCAGCAAAACAACCCCACAACATGATGCTGCAACCCAGTGTTTCACAGTTGGGATGGTGTTCTTAGGCTTCAAGCTTCTCTCTTTTTCCTTAAAACGCAACAATGGTCATTATGGCCAAACAGTTTAATTTTAGTTTCGTCAGAACACAGGACATGTCTCCAAAAATGTAGGTCTTTGTTCCTGTGTGTATTTGCAAACATTGGCTGGCTTTTATATATTTCTTTTTGAGTAATGGTTTCTTCCTGGCAGAGTGGCCTTTCAGCCCAAGTTAATACAGTAAGTGTTTCACTGTGGATAAGGAAACAATCATACCAGCTTCCGCCAGCATCTTCACAAAGTATTTTGCTTTTGTTCTTGGGTTGATGTGCATATGTTGGAACAAAGCACATTCATCTGAGACACAGAACCTGTCTCCTTCCTGAGTGGTATGATGGCTGAAAATTTATGGGCTGAACATCTCCCAAAATTATTTGTATAGATGAACGCGACACCTTCAGGTATCTGGAAATTGCACCCATGGATGAGTCAGACTTGTCCAAGTCCACAATTTTCTTTCTGATATCTTGACTGATTTCCTTAGACTTCCCCATGATGCTACACATAGAAGCAGTGTGGTTCTGGTGTGCATAAAAAATACATCCACAGTTGTGTCTCAAATTAACTCAGATGTTGGCAATAAACCAGAAGCTTCCAAAGACATGGCATCATCATATGGGTTGTCCCAAATTGTTTAAAGGCAGAGTAATCTTAGTGTATGTAAACTTTTGACTTTGCAGAAAGTAATAAAAATGACTTAAAAATGATCTCTCTTATTATTCTAGCATTTGTCAAATACAAATATTTTTGGTAATCCTAATTGCAAAAATGGAAACAAAGGAAAGTTCAGCACTTTTGGGAGGGTAGAGAGGAGGACAGGATTAAAACTTTGAAAATTTTTTGGAAAATTTAAAATATAATACACAAGGTTTTTTTTAGGAGAAAAAGAACCCGGGGAAACAGAATTTTATAAAGCAAACCAAGGGGAAAACGTTTAGCTTTTTTTATTGCGGGGGAACAAAAAACTCATTTTGGGACATTAAATAGGGTTTTTCTTTTACTGCTGAAATACCCAAAATACAAGGTAACCTTTTTATTTACTTTTTGCTCGCCTTCCAAGGGTGTAGCTTTTAGGGGTGCAGATTTAGCACCCTGTGTTCGATGGTACCCAAAGTCCTATCACTTAAAAATACACTGGTATTATAAATAGCCTTGACTTTGGGGGAAGGTTGGGGGGGGTTGGTTTGGTTTTTGCGTTGGGAAGGAACTTTGTTACCTCTTTTCCCCCCCCCAATCCACCTTCCTTTATTTCATTTCCTATTTTGCTAAAAACAAAGAACAAAGGGGACTGTATGATCGGCTTTTGCCCGATTTTGGCGTATATGCCCCTCCGGGCCAAAATCCCGCCTGTCGGACGAGGTGCGGTGAAGGCGCAGTGTTCGTCATTTTGAGTGCCCCTAAAATGAAGGGGGGGGCAATGGGGGGCGGTATAAGGCGCGGGTAGGGTTCCGGGGGGGACGGGGCGCGCTCAAAAAACCCGAGGCTGTACGATGGCGAGTGGGCAAAGCGAGGCGCAATGCACCCTGGGCGCTCCGACAAGCAGACGGGTTTTTTTGGTCTAAATCTTGGCAAGGCAAGTGAAGCGGATGGAACATGCGGGGAAGCAGATAGAACATATCAAGAATTATAATTGTAAATTCCCGGGAAAAATAAATAATTCAAATTCGAAACCTATTCTCTTTGGGTCGGCATAAACCGGGCCCAATCAAATAGGAGCGACAGTGACCCAAAAAACCCCCTTGGGGAAGATTGACCAATCAGAATCCACGGGGGGCGTTAAAAATACAGTAAAAATGCAGAAAAGAGCTGATGGCTAAGCTAGGGGGGCTTGGCTATCTGGGCCCAATAGAATAGGGCAACAGGGACCCATTTTAGCCTAGGGAGAAGTTAAACCAATAAAAAAATCAAAGGGGGATGTTCAAAAAACAGTAAAAATTGCGGAAAGAGCTGTTTGGGTTTGAAGCGGCGGGGGTGCCCGCTTAGCCAATCAGAGCGCGATACTTTCTCATAGATTCTAGGGGGGAAAAGAAATCTGAGCTCGCTCTGTGTTGGCAAGTTAAAAGAGGCCGGTTTTTTGGAAAAAAGGGAAGCAGGACGCTCCTATGGGTTTTCTAATGCAATCAGAAATAAAACTTTTCATGGCGAAATAAAATTTAAAAACACTACAAAGTTGTCCGTTGTGTATATAAAATGAAAAAAATAATTGGGGTAACGAAAAAAAAAAATTAAATCTTTAAAATCTTTTATTCTTTTATTTTCTTTTGCCCCCCAATATTGACCCTTGGCCCTTGAAAATTAAAAAAAAAAAATGTATTTTTTAAATTTTTTTTTTTTTTCGTTACCCTCATTTTTTTATTTTTTTAATCACAGGGGACAACTTCTGTAGTGTTATAATTTTTTCGGCTGTACGTTTGATTTCAGATTGATTAGAAAACCCCCTGGACGCGCTCGCTCTCCCATTGGTCCAAAAAATAGGCGCCCTTTTTTCTTAGCCAATCACAGAGCGCGCTCAGAATTTCTTTTTCCCCCTAGAACCTATGAGAAAGTGCTCGCACTCTGTTGGCTAAGCTGGGAGCCTCCGCCCCTTCAACCAAACAGTCGTTTTGCATTTTTATGTATTTTTTAAAATTCCGCCTTTGAATATGATTGGTCAATTTTTCTCCATAGGATATAATGGGACATTTCGCTCCTTTTTTTTTGATTGGTCAATTTCCTCCATAGGTTTTAATGGGACAATTGTCGCTCCCATTCTAATTTGGGTGTTTTGCCCACCAATGAAATAGCTTTAAAAAATTTGAATTACTGTTTTTTTCCCCCGGGAAGCTCCTATTGCAATTCCCCATTAGCGCCGGGGCCTGCGACAAAGTGTTGTTCGGAATTTTAAATTTTTTATGTTTATAAAGGTTTAGTTTTTTCAGGAGAATATTTTACATTAATAAAAATTATTTTTTTTATTCATACTCCATGCCGCAGGGCTAGGCCCAGTTGCATTGCGCCGATCTCTCCCTGACTCGGGGGGAAAGTTTCATTCTGATTTCCGGGGTAGCCAAGCCCCCCTAGCTCAGCCAAACAGCTCTTTTCTGCTTTTTTACTGTATTTTGAAATGTCCCCCGTGGATTCTCATTGGTCAATAGTATTCCATGGTTTTAATGGGGGTTTTTTTCCTCCTATTTTGATTGGTCAAAAGTTTTCCCAAAAGGAATTTAAAGGGTTCTGTCGCTCTATTTTTGATTTTGGTGGGATAGCCAAGCCCCCGCTAGCTTGACCAAACAGCTCTTTTCTGCATTTTTACTGTATTTTGCTTTCCCCAAACTTTGATTTTATTGGTTTAAACTTTTCATGGCTATAATGGGTCTTTTTCGCCCCTATTCGATTGGGGTGGGATAGCCAAACCCCGCTAGCTAGCCAATCAGCTCTTTTTTTGCATTTTTACTGTATTTTGAACTGTCTCGCCTTTTATTCTATTGGTCAATGTTCTCCAAGGTTTTAATGGTTTACTGTCGCCCCATTTGATTGGGCCGGTTTTTGCCGACCAAGGGGAATAGGGTTTCAGAATTTGAATTCGTATTTTCCCCCCAAATTTTCCCAAAATCCCCATTCTTAATTTTGGATATTTGGAAAATGATTTGTTTTATGTATTTTTTATTTTTGAGGGTTTGAGCTCTTTTTGAGAAAGTTTAGCCCTTTTTAAAAAGGGGTTTTTGATTCAACTCCGCACCGACATGTAAATGATTTCTTGTGCTTTCCAGCCTGTCTCGCTGGAACAGATTTTCGGCGCAGTCCCCCACACGCCCAATTTCCCGCATGCACCCCCCACACTGGCGGGCGCGGCGGACCTTTTCCCCGATGTGGTGTGCTCCTCCGGGGGCAAATTTTTGGCACAGCGCCGCACTGCGCCGAGGTCCCCGCACTGCGCCCCACACACTGGCGAGGCGCGGTGGACTTTTCCCCGCATGTATGAGTGCACTAGCTCGGGCGGCGAATCTCAGGCGCAGCACCGCACTTCGCCTAAGTCCCGCAGTGCGCCTAAAACACTGGGGAGGCGCGGCGGACTTTACATAGTATGTATGAGCGCGCCCCAGCCCCGAAATAAATCAGGCGCAGATTTCACATTGAAATTGGGCGAAACGGCGCGCTCCGACCCTGCGAGATTCATACATGTCGCCCAAAGTGATTTACCCCCCTGAAGCTGAACTTCCTATACACATGAAATGCAAGACTTTTTTCCTCACCATAACCCATGAGATAAACTCAAGGGATCATATAAAAAATTCTGAGCTACTGCACTTCGAGTTGGTAAAGAGGTTTTCCAATGAAATGACTTATCATCCAGTCACAGGATAGCTAATATGTCTGATTTGTGGGGGTTTAAACCACTGGAAACTCATGCTGATTATGAGAACAGGGGTCCAAATCCCTCATTTTAAATAAAGTGGCACTTGAGTATTCAACTTCTATTTGTATGAAATTAGAAACTTAAGGATGTGCATAAGAGGGCAATATATTTCTATGGGTGGGTTAATACAATTTTGTGTTGTATGACATTCAACACCTTCAAACAATCCGCATTTGTATATTTGGTTATAATTGCACAACGGATACAATATAATATGATAGAAGACTGAAAAACTTGTAATTTATTCTCTTTTCTTGGAAATTTCAGAGAGGATCCATAAAGAGATTGACGATGTAATAGGTAAAGATCGTTGTCCATCAATAGAAGACAGGAGCAAAATGCCCTATACGGATGCTGTAATCCATGAGATTCAGAGATTTGCTGATATTGCCCCCACAGGATTGCCTCATTCGACCAGCAAGGACACAACCTTCAGAGAATATCACATTCCAAAGGTACAATATGTTGAACTTCTCAACTTCTTGAGTCACTTAGCTCTTCCCAGGTTCTCATCTTTAAAGTGGTTTCCAACATGTTCAGAAACTTTTCTAGCAGCCAGGACTGAGGTAAAAGTAAGAAAAATGACTGCTAATCAGTGCTAAGATATAGCATTGATCGAACTGTTCTAGAAAAGTTACGTTCTAGTAGAACTCCTCGAATTTTTAGAACTCAAACCGAACATTTTACTGTTCGTTCAAGTAAAGTTCTAGTTCTAGTTCAACTGGTTCGCCATTTTCTGTTTCGTTTTTTACCTTTCTGCACTTTTGGCAGCCATCCAATCAGTGAAGAGCACAGAGAAGTGTCAATAACGTCATCGCTGAGGTGTTGTGCTCTCATTGGCTGCTAACATCACATGACCATGTTATATATATTTCCCTGTATTGCCTTGTGAACACCATTTTCAGCTTACGCACTGTACTGTATATACTGCTCTTAGTTAGTTAAATAGCATTTTCCTCTCCATAGACATCAATAGTTAGGGAGTTTGGTATTGCTGGCTGCATCCTTCCCACACCCAGAAGCTGCTATTTGGCGACATTTGCAGGCTCACATAACACCTAAATCTCATATACATGGATATATATTATACAGTGTGCTTGGATTTGCTAAATAATACTCAGTGCCCAAAAGTTCAGTTTTTGCAGTTTTGGGGGTTCAGTTATTGTATAACACACTGTCTCCAAATCTCCTATATGTCAAAGGGGCTTTTGGGCTCCCTTACGATGCTCCCACTGCACCTCCTATAGCTACTCCCCTGCTTGCAAGCTGTCCTCAACTTTTCAGTTATCCAATGAAAGGAATGAAGTATTTTAGCCTCTCAATTTTTTTCTGTCACTCCAAGAGCCACATTTTCTTCTCTAAGTTGTTCCACGTATTAAGTTTACTGTTATGGATGGTAATTCAAGCTTCTCCTCACCTGTATAGGTATAAAAATTAACCAGAACATCTTCTCCCATAGACTTTAATGGGGTTCGAAGTTCGAGTTCAAGTTCGAATAGCACTTTGAATCGAACTCACAAAAGCTCGAGGTTGTAATTGAACTAGAACTTTTTACTGTTCGCTCAACACTACTTAGAGACACTGGAGCTCCAGTGGACTTGGATTTGCAGTGGCAACATAGGTGACTATCTGTTATTTAATTAGTTTACCCCAGTCCCAGATTCTAGCACTATTTCCACAAACCTCAGAAACCCTCTTTAAGGTTACAGATTAGGGCAAATAGTTAACACTTTCTCTTTAAATCTTATGCTATTCTTAACACTTATTATAACATCTCCATTGAGAACTTCAGGTCCCCATCTGCCTCTCATTTTCTGTCTTTGATCTCCTCCCTTGGCCTCTCACAATTTACCAATTCTCCACAAGGATTTGAATTTACTCTATCCAATCTTCTTTCTTTTTATTCTGCTCAGTTTCTGATTTACTACTTCTTCCACCCAAACAAATTTTGGCAAAAATTGACCCTAACCCTAAGCTAGGTTTTGTACTCGCTTTTAAGGTTTAACTTACCATTTCCCATTGCCCCTAGTCACTATTTGCTCCCAGTGCAGTGTAACTTCTGGAAGTAACACTGCAACAAAATGACATTGGAATGAAAGTTAGGCTGCTTCAGGGACCACAAGCGTTGTCGATTGGTAAATTAACCTTTAAAAGACAGTTAAAAAAAAGTAAACTTAACCCTAAGTCCATCTTAGCATTAGATAATGTTTTAGAGTTAGGGTTGGAAATGTGTTGAACCGGGCCCTATTTTAGCAATACTTGATGTGTTCTTCTGGCATCTTTCCCTCTGGTATTAAACATGTTTTCATAACTTCATTACTGAAAAAAAAAAAAACTCTTTGGACTTGTCCAGTGCAGCTAACTATTGACCTGGCAAAAGACATAGATTCAACACTTATCCGACGTAGTCGAATGGGTTAGATGTAGTCCATCAGGTCCAATGTAGTCATACAGGTCTGAAGTAGTTCAACGGGTCCAACATAGTTCAAAGGGCTAACTTGTAAAAGGATAGAAAAACTAGAAAAAACATGATAGTACTAAACTCCATCAAATTTGACCCCCAAAGATTATGCATGTGGCTGATCTTTAGGGGGTGCAGAGAGTGGAGTTCAGATTACACAATTTGTTCCTTGGGGTGTTCAGATCTCAAGACTGGTGGTCCTCGGACATGCCCCCAGAAGATTGTGCATGTAATCCATATTATTCTCCCTCCCTCCTACAATTGTGTTTTGCAGCCTAGTATCAACACAAAATACAAACCCCCCCGTCTACCCCAAAACCTTTCACGCCTGCTACCACCCCCACTAGGTTTCAGCCTATGCACCTGCCAACAGGTGCCAAGTGGAAAATACAAACTTGCTTTCAACACATATCCCTATGGTATGATCCCACAGTTCATCATGGGAGTATTACAGCATTGTGAAAACAACAAACCTCATAAATTATCATAGGGCCATGTAAAATAGAAACAAAATCAACAAGATACATAGACCATGATAAACTAAAATTAGCACGATAAACAATAGTATGTTTAGGGTATCCCATCCTGATGAAGGTGCATTGATTTTCTTCCTATCAGTTACTAACCACTAACACTTTAATTTTCCTAGATCTACAGATTTTATACTTTCATTTTCAGGGAAGCATGGTGTTTCCAGTCCTGACCTCTGTCCTGAAAGACCCCAAACACTTCAGGAATCCTAATGAGTTTGATCCTGGACACTTTCTTAATGAGAAAGGTTGTTTTAAGAGAAGTGATGCCTTTTTGCCTTTCTCTATAGGTAAGAGATTATTTCTCGATTATAGCTAACTCGCCTCCATAAAACAAAAAAATCAGTAAACTTCAGCTTTTTTTACTTTATTTTTGATCTCCTACTGCCCATTTAAAATACAAAAAGTTATACTCAACACTCCCCTCCCGTAGGTCTAGCACAGCACCAACTTCAGTCTCTTCTGGTCTTCTGATTACTTATTACAGTACCTCTTTCAAATGGTGATGTCATGTGACCAGTGGCTACAGCAGTGATGTCCCCATTAGGAAAATGGACGGCGCAGTGCTAGATCAAAGAGAGGGAAAAATTAAGTATAACTTTTTTATTATAAATGGGCAGCAGTATGTTAAAAATAGAAATGAAAAATGTAGTGGACAACCCCTACAATATATCTGATATGTGCTGAGTAAAAGTATTTTAAGGAAATCTTTTTTAGATTCTGTTAGAGGAAATATATTGAATTATTACCATACTATTAATTATTATATGAATGCAAGTTACAGCCATCACATAAACACTTAAAATCATGGTCTACAGTCTTATACAGTTTTGATAAGAAGAGCATGTGAAAATTGTATGAACCATCTTAAAACAGGTCTGAGCTCTTCTTCATAATAGAAAGGTTCTTCTCACTGACATTTCAGGATAAGTAAGGTAAAGAAAGATTACAGACAGATGTAAATATATGTATGTGAGGTATCTTTGAAGCAGAACATTGCATAATATCCCATAATAGCAATGTATCATTGCTACATTTGCTAAATTTGTTCTTAATAGGGCTGTAGAGGGTTAGAAAAACATGGCTACTATCTTTCAAAAACAGGACCACATCTGTCTATAGATTGTGTGCGGCAATAAAGCTTGACCAAATTTATTTCAATGGTACTGGGCTACAATACCAAATACAACCCATGGGCAGGTGTTATCTGTTTATGGTTTTCTAATCCTTCACTTTAACCCCTTAACAACCTTCCGCCACCTTTTGATGGTGGACATTACAGGTCATTTGTCTGCAGCGATGTCTTTTGTGCTAGGAAAAGAGCTGTACTTCACAGCCCTGCTCCTAGCACAGTCTCTGCAAGCACCAGGAAGTGGAGGAAACCTCCGCTCCCCGGCACTTGACTCAATAACTTGATTGGCGTGGTCAGTGACTCGGGCATAATAAAAGGGCTTTCCCCGGGCTCTGTCGGGTAATCGGGACTCCTGGTGACCCGACAGAGCCCGGCGAACAGCTGCACAGTCAGCCCTGGGGACCTAAAGTAGCCCCAGGACTGTCTGTGCAACAAGCCTGCAGTCAAGGCAGACAGTGTGCTGCCTTGACTGTTGCCTGTGTTTAACTGACCCTGATTGTAATGTATTAGAATATCTGAATATGCTAATACATTACTAAGTGTCAAAAAATGTAAAACAGTTATACCTTCATGGGATTTTTTAAAAAAATTAAAAAACATAGAAAAGTGTAGAAAAAGTACATTACACACAAAACCAAAACCCTAAAGATATTCAGTATCCATACAACCGTAATATCATGTAGAATTAATCTAACAGGCTATTTAGTGTGAAATATAAATGGTGTAAATTTTTTTTTAAAAAACCCAAAAATTAAATAAAAAAAGTAAAAAACTAATTCTGCAGTATTATTTGTAAACTTAAACTATGCCCTCCAAAAATTCAACTTCTCTCGCACAAAACAAGCCCTGATACAACTACGTCACTTAAAAGATAAAAAAAAGTTATGACCGTTTAAACTCAAGGAGGCAAAAACTACAAAATATAGCTGGTCATTAAGTAATTTCAGTTCTTCAGCTTAAGGGGTTAAACTGTTCTGCTTCTGCACTGTTATAACAAGCTAAGATAACGTGTCATGTCTATGGTACCTGTAAGGGAAGCAACCACCTCAGGATTTACTTGTTTATGTATTTCGTGTATCATCTTCTGTTTCCTTAGGCAAACGCATGTGCATGGGAGAAGGCCTGGCTCGCATGGAGCTCTTCCTCTTTCTGACCACTGTCCTGCAGAAGTTTACTTTGGAGCCAGTCATAAACAGAGAGAATTTAAACATAACACCAGAGCCCAACAGCAGTGCTCCAAGACCTCGAGCCTACAAGATGAATGTTGTGCCTCGTTTCTGAGCAGAGCACAAATTTCTTTCATGAAAGAAAACTAGACATTGTGGAACTAAGAAAATAAGAAGGTTGTTCTAATTTTTGAAGGCTGTCCACAAAAATACATTGTTACATAGTTAATATGGTTTAAAAAAATACATATGTCCATAAAGTCCAACCAAGGGTGAGGAAAATGTGGATAAAGGGAGGGGGATAAAAAGTATTTTAAGCTTAATTTCCCCTAATGATGAAGGCTTTGAAACCTAAGGAAGATTTCATTTCTGATCTCATTGTTGTCATCGGACTAGATCCAAATATTATTCAGCTACATATATATTAATATTCATTAGTTTCAGGTAGTTAACCAAGCCTTTCTTGAAACCCTCAACTGTTCCTGCTCCTCAATAGGCTATTCCACAGATTTATAGTTCTCATAGTGAAGGTTTTTCTCCTCTGGAGATTGAATCCTTTTTTTTTTTCTCCAGATGAAGGGAATGACCCTGTGTCTTTTGAAGTGGCTTTAAATAAAATACCTTTTCCCTATCCTTTTTGTAGGGGCCATTTATATACTTATAAAAATTAATCATGTCTGCCCAGAGTCATCTTTTCTCAAGTCTAAATAAGTTTAATTATTTTAACCTCTCCTCATAACTAAGATGCTCCATTCCCCTTATTAGTTTGGTTGCCCGTCTTTGCAGTCTCTTTAGCTCCATTTCATCCTTTCTATAAACTGGTGCCCAAAACTGGACAGCAAATTCTAAGTGAGGTCGCACCAATGCTATATAACGCAGTAATATTACATTCCTGACCCGCGAGTCCATGCCTCTTTTAATTCACGCCAATATCCTGCTTGCCTTAGAGACAGCTGATTGACATTGCATGCTGTTCTGTAATTTATGATCTACAAGTACACCAAGATCCTTCTCAACGAGTGATTCTCCCAGTATTTTCCCCCCTAGGACATATGATGCCTGCAGGTTATTAGTACCAAGATGCAGAACTTTACATTTATCCACATTGAACCTCATTTGCCAAGTGGATGTCCAAACACTCAGGGCAACATGTATGAAAGGGATTTTCACTTTTTTTTCTGGCGTACATTGGATGAGCCAGCTACAATGTCTAATGCACCTAATGAATGTGGTAGGCGCATTGTTCATAAGACTCAATACTTTGGAATGCGCCTAACATTATGTGCTGTTCTGGGGGTGTTATGGAGGTGTGTCGCACCACATTCGGAACATTAGACACATATATGAATGTGGTTCGGCAAAACTAGGCGCATTACTGCTTGGACAATGTGCAGGAGTCGAAGAGAAGCTAGATTTGCTGTAAACGGCAAAAATGTCCAATATTTCTCAACTTACACCAGTATATTAATAAAAAGTCATTTCTAATAATTATCAAACTATATACAATTTAAATTTAATTAAAAAAAATTATCATATAAAATTCATATAAAAATCTATAATATCCCAAAAATATAAAAATATCTCCTATAAAATGTATTTAAAATTCATAGAATTTTAAACTAATTTTACATTAAATAATCCACTGATAATGTTGTTCAGATTTTTAAAATTTTAATTTTGACTACATTAACTTTGAAGTGTATTTTTGCTGCTCTCACCCTTTATTCTACATACGGCAAGAGCCAGCACAGCATAGGTATTACTGGGACCTATGGTCCTCCAAGCAAGATCGGTACCATAGTTTCTATTCACTGACATGCTATTCTAATGATTTTTCTCTTATTTCCAGCATTTCTATAACCTTAATACATGTTAGGTGCATTACTTATGCGCCTAAGTTCCGTAATGTGCCTAACACATCGGCGAGGCACGTAGAACTTTACACACCATTTATGAACACACATAAACACTTTCATACATTAGGCGCATTATATACTGAAAATGAGACTCGACTATTCACTTCGACGCGCCTTCCTTCATACACGTCGCCCTCAGTGTTGCAATTTATAAACATCTTCCATAGATTGCTCTACACTACATGGCTTGATGTCATCTGCGAAAATAGAAACATTGCTATTAATCCTCTCCACTATATCATTAATAAATACATTGAATAAAAGAGGACCCAGTACTGAGCCTTGGGGTCACCGCTTATAATCAGGGACCATTCAGAGTTGGAATCATTTACCGCCAGGCTCTGTGTACAATCCAATTACACACTACTATTGGTTATACCTGTATTAATGGACACATTATATAATTGGTTTTGATTCTAAAATTATTAATATCGGTTATCATTTTATGTGTATAAAAACATTGAACTGTACTTTGCATTTTGTCTTGTATACTATATGCAATTTTTTTGTTTTGCGTGATTTTTTTCTTATTGAGATTTGTATTGTACCTTTTGTAGCTGTCACTTAATTTGCTTCTTGCATTTACATTAATTTGGTAAAATGTGTATTCTCATCACAATCAATGCCTTTAAACGTAGGCAAAGATAAATAAAGATTATTATTACATACATTGCTGTTCTGATTATGCTTTGTTTCATCGACAGATCATCTTATCTCCTGCTTGTGTATACAAGTTTACCTAGGTTACTGACAATCTCTCACTCTCCCCTGAAAGAGCGGAGAGGGTGTCAGCAGTAATTTTGTCAAATAACTTATTTGTCTAAAAAAAAACTTTGAAATACAGCTTGTGTTGTCATTCACACACATCTCCATTACAGACAGGTTATTATTGTGGGATATTGTTCTCTGCACCAAAGAGTTACTTTTTTCACTCGTACGGTGAAACTTCTTTGAAATACAGCTTGTGTATTTGTCAAATACACACATATACATTAAACAGAGTTTTTTATTGTAAATTTTTGATCAAAAAGTATGTCAGACAAAAGGCATGCCCTCACATGGGAGGGGCAGTGGCACAAATGTTCCTGGAGCAGGCACAGGTCCCACCACAGTAAGGGGACGTCGCAGCAGGGGTCCCTCGGCGAGGCCATAGCTACCAGTGTCATCTAGCCATGTGTTGACCACCAAGCCAATGTATCTTGAATGGTTAACTAGGTCTTCCACTTCCTCCCAGATGAAATCTGACAACCCCAGCCAAGATTCGGTGGGTTCGTCAGACACAACCCTTAGTTGGCATGGCCCAGGAGCAGGTCATGGGCCCTCACCTGTCCTCAACCCACCTCTGTCCCATTCAGTTCCCACAGCCAGAGAACTACTATGTGCTGCGGGCTCTGTGCCACTATACAGCGAGGACGAACTATTTGAGGACAGTGGGCAACAAAGAGGTGGGGAAGACATCCGCTGTTTCTTGCAGTAGGCGGGCAAGTAGTGATGAGGAGATTGGCATGGGAGATTATGTTGCGAGCGGTCAAACTGTGTACACCGAGACCGTTGAGGAGTACAGCAGTGACGGGGAAACAGTAATCAATGACGATGTAGCCGATTGCACTTGGGAGCCGTGTGAAGCAAGGGCTTCATCATCATCATTAGGAGAAGAGGGAGGCAGTGGTGCAGCCAGCAAGTCGGTAGTGTGGCCAGGAGTCAGCAGGGTGGCAGCAGTGCGAGGTCGGGAGCCAAACGGCCACGGGGAAGACTATTCGCTTCACAGGTCCCTTCCGGCCCAGAAAGTAGCGGCGCAGGGGTTCATGGAGGCAGCAGTCAGTGTGGAGCGTTAGTGGTAAAATCACCTACTCGGCGGTGTGGCAGTTTTTTTGCTAAGACACCGGAGGAGGCAAACATGGGTATATGTAGAATCTGTGGGCATAAAGTAAAGCATGAACAGGGACCTAATTTTGGCACCACAGCCATGCGTCAACATATGCAACATCACCATCCAGTGGCCTGGGAGAAATGTATCTCAGATGTGGTGGTCTGTCCTGCCGCAGCAACAGCAACCAGTGGCACGCATCCCATTTCAGACAGTCAAGGCTCCACCACCTCTGCCCAAGGGAGCTGTCTGTCTTTCCCTCATCTACCAGTCCAGATACTCCTGCTCCTCGCCACTCATGGTGCTAGTCGTTCACCGAGGCAATTGCCAAGAGATAGCAGTATGCGTCCAACCATCCTAAGACACAGAAGTTGACTGTGCGGCTGCCCAACTTGGTGATACTACAGTCCCTCCCTTTTCAAGAGGTGGACTCTTCACTGTTCAGAGAACTGATGGCTTGTGCCGAGCCAAGGTGAAGAGTCCCAAGCCATCATTTCTTTTTGAAAAAGGCAGTATCAGCTCTGCACAAATGTGTAGAAGAGAAGGTGGGCCAGACCTTGAGCCTGTCGGAGTCTTTCAAAGTGGACAGCAGCATGGACGTGTGGAGCTGTAACTTTGATCAGGGACAGTACATGTCCTTTACGGCCCTCTGAGTGAATGTGCTTCCTGCCCAACCACACCAGCAACTTGGACAGGAGACGCCGCTTTCTCCTCCAAGTTGCCAAACTGCTGATTGATCCTGCGCCACTGTCCACCTCCTCCTTCTCCACCCCCTCAGCCTCCACTGCAGCGACAAGTCTTAGTGCTCCTTCAGCATACCACATGTGCAGGGCATGGCGGTGTCATGCAGCTCTACACCTGGTTTGCCTGGGTGAACAAAGTCACACAGGGGAAAAACTTCTCTGCGTTATGAAAGACGAAATCGATTCCTGATTTTATCCGCGACAAATGAAAATCGGAACCATGGTGACAGACAATGGAAAGAACATGGTGTCCACGCTGCGAAGCACAGGGATGAGCCATGCACCCTGCATGGTGCACGTGTTTAATCTGGTTGTCAAACAGTTCCTCCCATCTGCAAGACATTCTAAAAATGGCCAGAAAACTTTGCATGGACTTCACCCATTCCTACACAGCCAAGTACACTCTCCTTGAGCTGAACAAAACAGAGAAATTATGAACAGAGAAAAACAGAGAGAAAAAAACAGAGCGAAACAGAGAAAAATCTATGGACAGAGAAAGGCCATTAATGGTTTTTTTTGATAATCCAAGCGGACAGGAATACTCCACTGTGTAAATTTGATGTCAGCCAGTGGCAGCTCATGCATGACACCTGCCGTTTGATCAGGCTCTTTGAAGAGGCCATGTTATTTGTCAGTCACCAGGACTACGGGATGAACAACGTCATTCCACTGCTTCATGTCCTGCAACAGATGCTGCAAAATCTGTCTGTTCAGGGTACTGGAGACGTGGCGACTACATCTCATGGCCATATGAGTCCGGTGGTGGCAATGGGTAGTCAGTAGTGTTGAGCGATTACGTTGGCTATCGACATCGGGCGATAGTCGTTTGTGGGCACCATCGATAAGGTTTTTTTGGGATAGGGAGCAGTGATTATGAGCAAATTGACCTTTAAAGTCTATGGGAGAGAAACAAACCTTCTTTCTTACCCCCAACCCGGGTGGAAAAGCTGTAATTAACAGCCAAAACATTTCAAATGGACCCCCTGCTACATTTTGGACAAACTTTAGGCTATAAAACCCACAAAAAAAAAGGGTCACACACCATTCACTACCCCTGTCTTGTCCCAAAGCAGGGAACCTTAAAACCCTGCATCACCCAAAATTAAAAAAGTGCCAGAAGGCATTTATTATTTAAAACCCCATCTTTTTTATTTGAATGGACTTTTGAATATCCCCTGTCCTGGAAAAAAAGCATGACCCTAAAAACCTCCCATGACCCACAGTTTTAAAAAAGGGCCGGAAGAAGTAGTTTTTGGGAACCCACCTTTTTAGTTGAATGGAAAATTGACAAACCCTGTCCGGGGGACCCCCAGCATGCCCTTTAAAAACCTGTCGACCCACAGTTAAAAAGTGCTGGAAAAAGGGGTCTTTAAAACCACCATTTTAGTTGAATGGCTTTTGGACAAAAACTGCCCGGCCCGAAGTATGACCTTTAAAAAATGTCTGACCCCCAGATTAAAAAGTCCCGGGAAAAAAAGGGGGCCCTTTCAACCACCATTTTAGTTGAACTGGCCCTACACTGCCCAATGTTGGGCCACATTTTTGCCATTAAACCGGTCTGCCCCCAAAGTTAAAAAAGTCCCGGAAAAAAGGGGAGTCTTTCAACCCCCATTTTAGTTAAAATGGACATTTACTGCCCCTGTCCCGGGGCCACGGTTATGACCATTAAACCCTGTCTGACCCCAGATTAAAAAAGTGTGGAAAAGGAGTCTTTCAACCCCATTTTTGTTTGAACGGGGCTTTGGGAAATTTTCCTGCCCTGTGCCACAGCATGACCCGGGGCCCGGAGTTACAGTGGGTGGGGGTGAAAACCCCAAGGCTGGGGCCGGTTAAATTTTTAAAAAGCAGGGTTTAAACCCCCTGATGACGCAAGAAACGAAAATTTGTCGTGCTAAAAAGGGGAGTGCGGAAGGGGAAGTGGGGAAAAACCCCAAACCCTTCCCTAAAGTACACGCCCAAGCCCGGGTAGCGCTTGCCCCTCCGTATGGGGTGGGGGCCCAATTGAGTTTTCACTTAAAATTTACTGGTGGTTAACGCTCCTGTTCCCCCCAGGTGTTTTTTTTTTGGCATTCTTTTTCTCATTTTATAAAAGTGTGGAGGAAATTGTTTCTGTACTTTGTTTTCTGCCCGGTGCTCCTTACTCCATGTCTCTGAAAAAAACCTACTCTGGAAAAGTGTTCATTTTTACCTCTTTCCCAAAAATTCCCAGGGGAATTTTTTTCCCCGCTTTTTTTGGGAAACATGAAAGTTTTTTTAGTAGTTTAATTTTTAAAAAACACTTTTTTAAAAATAGGATGGAACCCCACCCATGTTTTTTGTTTCCTTTTTTTAATTGTATTAAATGGGTTGTCTCAATAAGGGGATTGATAGCTATGTTCAAGATCCCTTTCAAAAAAAAAATCATTTTGCAATATGTGTCCCTTAAAAAGTGTCCCACTATTCCTTTTTTTGGGCAGCACCATCACCCCTTTAGCCACTTTGCAATTGTGAAGAAAAATGTTGTTTAGAAACAAAAATTTTTTTATTAAAAGGAACCCCGTAGTATAGGGTGCATTTTTAAAGCAAAATGTCCCCCCAAAAAATTAAAAACAAAGGGCCCTTGAGGGCCCCTTCGGACAATTGTGAAAAACAAATGTTGTTAGGAAAAAACAAATTTTTTTTTTAATAGGGGCCCGTAGTATAGCTGCATTTCAAAAACAAAATTGCCCCCCCAAAAATTTAAAAAAAGAACCCCTTTGGGCCCCTTTTGGGCAAATTTTGAAGAACAAATGCTGTTAGAAAAAAACATTTTTTAATAGGACCTGTAGTCTTGCTGCCCTTTCAAAAAAGGGATGACCCAAAAAAATTTTAAAAATTTACTTCTCAGCCACTGGTTTAAAAAATTTTTAGGGAGGAAAAACCACTTAGAAGCCCCATTTCTGTTTCCAAAGGACATGTTATTGCTGTATCTCACAGCACAGGGACCCAAAAAATTATAAATAATTGACTTCTCAGCCACTATTAAAAATTGTGAGGGAGAAATGCCACTTAAAGCCACATTTCTGTTCCAAAGGACCATAATTATAGCTGTATCTCACAGCAACATGACCCAAAAACCATTGACAATGCGGAAAACTTTTAAGATAAAGTGAGTAAATGGAATACAGTGTTGTCATGAAACCTTGGTGTCTTTTACAGTCTCCTCAAGCAAAACCAGCAAAATGAATGTTGGAAAAGAGAATAAAAATTGCAGTAAGAAATGATCATTTTAAAAATAAGTTTTCAAGAGGACCATTTCTGTTTGAAAAGGAATGTGAAGTAGACCGCAAACTAATCGGTGACCTCGGCAATTGGGGCCACAACATCATCAGAGATCCATGCCTGATTCATCTTGATGAAAGTCAAACGATCCACATTTTCTGTGGAAAGCCGGATGCGTTTGTCTGTAATGACTCCTCCAGCTGTGCTGAAGGTCCGCTCAGATATGACGCTGGCTGCTGGGCAGGACAACACCTCTATGGTGACGAGCCAGCTCGGGCCATTCGTCCATTTTGGATACCCAGAAGTCTATTGGGTCCGGAACACATACAAAACATCGGTGTTGAGACGCAGATAGTCGTGCACCATGATCTTAAGCTGATCTCTGTGTGTTGGATGTGTGCCCTGCATTGCATGCGTTGGTGAGGTGGTAAACAAAGATTGCCAGAGGTCACCCATTAGGCTTCTGCCACCTTGCCTGCTGCTGCCGCTACGCCTACTTGGCACTCTACTGCTGTCACGTCGCTGATGTTGTTCCACCGTGACATTTGGGGACCGTGAAGCAGACGCAACAGATGTCTCCAGTTGATCAATCAGCAAGGTCTCCATTTCCTGCATTTTTCTCTATATTTGGGTGGGTGGTTGGAAAGTGCTGTTTTTGTTTTGTATCGGGGATCCAGGAGGGTGGCATACCAGTAACTGTTGTTCATTTTGATGGCCTTAATGCGAGGATATGTTGGAGGAAATGGAGCATCCAAGCACTCATGTGAGAGATGGAGCCTTGATTTCCCAAGCCTCTGGGTCGAGGGGCACTAGCAAACTGATCTTCCTCATCTTCCTCCTCCGCCTCAAATTCGCGCCAACCTCTTTCCAAGGCAGGGACGTCGGTAACATCGGTGTTAGGAATCCTCCTCTCCCCGTCCTCGCACGCTTCACAC
>JAODAL010041035.1:0-36296 GCA_025379985.1 Phyllomedusa bahiana
TTTTAAAATAAAGGATTCCTTTCGCTGTTTTATCACTTTAAATTTCCCAATGTTTTTGTGCTTTTATCTTTTTTCTTCCTTTTTTCTTTGAAAAAATGTGCCGATATCTTCCCTTTCAATTTCTAATGAGTTTAAATGGGCATTGTTTTCAATCTTCTAATTTTCATTTGCGGAAATAGCTGTTTCCATAATGAGAAATAATGTATCCGTACACTACCCTCAAAAAGTAGATACACATCCAATAGATAGATTCCAGATAAAGGTGCACGTATACGATTTAATGGTTTTTTCAATTTAATTCCTATTATTTGGCAACCATTTAAATAAATTCAAAGGTGAGTCGGCCCATTTTAGAAAAAATAGTAGTACGTTTTATTCAAGAAACCTTAAGAAGTTTCACGGCACTCACCCCTTCTCTTCTGTGAATCCTTTTTATTATAACTCATAATAACGCAAACAAACTCACTTTGCCTCGTCCGTTTGCGTTCCCCAACGCTTTTAAAGGATGACGGGGGTATGACGGGGAAAAAAATCTTTTAACTCCCCTTAGTGTTTCCCATAAAAAAACCCCAATAAACAGTACATATAAAAAAATAAATCTTTTAATATAATTAAAATGTGAACATCAAACTATCACTATCCATACATTCTAACTATAATTTAAAAAAAGATAAGGGTTTTTATGTTAAAACCCCAAATGGTCCCAATCCTCATGCGCAAATCCCTTCGTTTCCTCTGCAAGCTTTTTCTGTCTATCATTTCTTCTGGGTTTTACCCTATTCCCGCAAAGTAAATCCCTGAGAAAGATCAATTTATATAATTTTTTTTCATAAAAGCCAATTTTATTTACGGACATTATGAAGGGAAAAAAATCCCAAAAATTTTAGTAAATTTTTTTTCTCAAAGGGAAGATTTGTCAACAAGATAGAGAAATAACAGAAAATCTTTTGGCACTTCTTGATTTCGAAGTAATGGATAATGAAAATGAGAACAATGAAGAATTTCGAGGTGGTGTAAAATCTACTTTTTTCCCCCCTTGTCTCCGGGCTTCACGCTATCTAATTTTTCAGAGGCAGTATTGAGTGATATTAAAGCACTCATATATCCTGAGCTTGAAATGAATTTAACAAAAGAGGAAATGTGTGCTCTTAAGGAGTTAAAGAATAACACTGAGATAGTAGTGAAGCCCGCAGACAAGGGGGGCAATATAGTTATAATGAACAGGACGTATTATGAAAATGAAGCAAATCGCAATTAATGTGAAAAAACTTGAAAAATTAAGAAGGATCCAAATATGTAATTCAAAGGGAAGTTTTCAGACACTTTTACAGAAGGATACGTGAAAACTTTTATCTGAACGTTTGGGAAAGGCAATTATTGAAAAACCATCTTTGCCTAAAGGATTTTTTACCAAAAGTATCAATTTGGAAAGTCCAAATGGAACAATTATTGCTGTTTTTTTCAAAAAAAACCGGGGTTCCAAATTTGAATGGTTGTTTGCCCCTTGTTGGAAAATTTCCTTCGTTTTTTGTTTGAAACAAAGTATGTGAGAAATTTGGATAATTAAATGGTGTGGGTTTTAAGTTGATCAATTGTGTTTTCACTTGTATACAGGAAAATACATGAGGGGAATAAAAGCAGTGAGGTCATTTCTATTAAAATCAAAAAAGGGAGTTGAGATTTTTGATTATGTTTTGAATTTTTAAATTTTTTGTTGAGGGAAATGATTCTGTTTTAATGGGAAGTGGTACAGACGTTAAGGAAAGGGGATGGGGACGCCAGTGCCCCAAATTTTTTTAATCTTTTTTAGCATGTTGGGAAAAAATCATATTTACAATTAAGAATCCATTTTTAAAAATTTTTTCTATAGGTCGAGATTCATCGATGATATACTAATTGTTGGGCAGGCCCCGAATAGAATTTGAAAATTTGTGGAATATATAATCAGATGAAGTTTAAATGCAGTTTAAGCCCTTTTGGAAAATTTTAAAATAGTGTTTTTGGATGTAGAGATTGAAATTAAGGAGGGAATAATTATAACAAGAGAATATAGAAAACCAAATGCCACGAACGCTCTTTTACATTATGGTAGCTTTCATTCAGATCATGTTATGAGGTCCCCTCCTTATGGTCAGTTTTTGCAGTTAAGACGGAACAACAGTGATTACTCTGACTTTATTGAACAATCTATGGAGTTGGTTGAGAGACTCAGATCTCGAGGGTATGATGAGATGGTAATATCAAGAGCATTCTCTAAAGTAATAAGACGGGATAGAAGGAAATTACTATATAAAAAAAGGAAGAGGTGAAATGAATAGATTTATATTTTCATTTGAGTACAGTAATATGTCTGAATTCATAAAAAGTTCAATTAGAAAGAATTGGCATCTGTTAGAACTAGATGAAATTTTTAAAGAGAGAGTTTAAAATTTCCTCCCATTTTTATCATTTAGACCAGCGGGCCCCAACCTTTTTTCTACCAGGGACCGGTTTGATGCACGACAATTTTTCCACGGCCCAGGTGGGGGAGCGGGGTTATTGGGGCGTGGGTTTATTAGGGGCGGGGTTATGGAGGGGGTTGGATGTTTAGAATCACACACAAAAACTAAAAAACAATAAAGTGTATACTGTGTCATTTAAGAGTATCGTATGTGGTATCCAGTATTTTATAACTGGAGACTGATTGTCAGCTTTGTGGGTCACTATTATATTAATAATGCTGACCCACAGAGATGATAATCAGTCTGCAGTAATATTGATCAGCTCTGTGGATCAGCATTATACATGTATATAATATACATATGTAATCAGCTCTGTCATTATGAGATATATGCTCCCTGTAATAATAAATAAAATATAGCCCACCAGTAGTGAATACATAGTGCACCCAGTAATGATAGTCGATCAGTACTGCCCCTAGTAGTGATATTTGACACATTGCTGCCCCAGTAGTGATACATAGCATGCCCCGAGCTGTGATAGTGATAGATAGCTGCCCCCCAGATAGTGATAGTGACAATTAGCGCCCCAGTCGTGGTTAGTTGATACATAGCTGCCCAGTCAGTGTCATTAAGTGTGTATGAGCATGCCCAGTAGTGATAGTGATAGATAGCTGCACCAGTAGTGAAAGTGATAAAAATACATAGCTGCCCCAGTAGTTTTTTAGTGATAGCATAGCTCTCCCCAGTAGTGAGAGTAATACATAGCTTCACCCAGTAGTGATAGTTCGATTACATAGCTTCCCCAGTAGTGATTAGTGTGATAACTTTAGGGCCCCCCACAGTCACGTGATAGTGCATACATAGCTGCCCAGTTAGTTTGATAGTGATACATAGCTGCCCCCAGTAGTGATAGAGATAATAGCTGCCCCCAAGTATGATCTCCGTGATACATAGCTTCCCCAGCAGTGATAGTGATACATAGCTGCCCCCAGTAGTGATAGTGACACATAGCTGCCCACAGTAGTGATAGTGATACATAGCTGCCCCAGTAGTGATACATAGCTGCCCCCAGTAGTGATAGTGACACACCTAGCTGCCCCCAGTAGTAATAGTGACACATAGTTGCCCCCCCGTAGTGATAGTGATACCTTAGCTGACCTTGTAGTTGATTGTGATACATATGCTGCCCCCAGTAATAGATAACATAGCTGCCCTACAGTAGTGATCAGTGATATATAGCTTGAACCTCCAGTAGTAGTTTACAAAGCTGCCCCAGTAGTAGTAATAGTGATACATAGTTGCCACCAGTAGTGTTTGTTGTGTACATAGCTGGCCCCCAGTAGTGATAGTGATACATAGTGCCCCAGTAGTGATGTTATACATAGCTTCCCCAGTAATGTTTAGTGATACAAGTTTTTTAAGGGGCTGCCCCCAGTAGTGATAGTGACACACATAGCTGCCCACTAGTAGTGAGAGTGATACATAGCTGCTCCTCAGCAGTGATACATAGCTGCCCCAGTAGTGATTAGTGACACCCCTAGCTGCCCCAGATAGTAATAGTGATCATATAGTTGCCCCCAGCTAGTGTAGTGATGTGATACATAGCTGGACCAGTAGTGATAGTGATACTTAGCTTGCCCACAGTAATGATACATGAACTGCGACCCGCCCAGTAATGATAGTGATATATAGCTGCCTCCCAGTATGAATACAACAGCTGCCCCATAGTCATAGTCTGATACCATAGTGCCCCCAGTAGTGATTGTGATCACTAGTCTGCCCCCAGTAGTTGATATGTGATACATAGCTGCCCCAGTAGTGTAGTGATACATAGCTGCCCCTGTGTGATAGTGTAACATGTGACTGCCCAGTAAGACCTTACATAGCTGTCCCCCAGTAGTGAAGTGATACATAGCTGCCTCCCAGGTAGTGATACATTAGCTGCCTCCGCAGTAGTGTATAACCCCGCTTCGCCCCGAGTAGCTATGTTACATAGCTGCCCCCAGTAGTAATGATACGCAATAGCTGCCCATGTAGTTAGTAATGATACATATACTGCCCCCAGCGCTGGATTAATGATACATAGCTTGCGCCCCACTAGTAATGACACACATAGCTGCCACAGATTGTACGTGATAGTCGGATTACATAGATAGCTGCCCCCAATAGTGATACATAAGTAGCTGCGCCAGTTAGTGATACATACATAGCTGCTCCACATGTAGTCGATACATCAGCTGCCCCCAGAGTAGTATTGATACACAGCTGCCCCCCAGTAGTAATGATAACATACGCTGCCCCCTAGTTGTATGATACATAGATGCCCCCAGTAGGTAATGACACATCGATGCCACCCAGTAGTAATGATACTATAAGCTGCAGACGAGTAGTGATAGTGACACCTAGCTGCCCCCAGTAGTGATCAGTGGACACATAGTTGCCCACAGTAGTGATAGTTGATACATAGGCTGACCACTGTAGTGATAGTGATACATAGCTGCTCCCAGTAATGATACATAGCCTGCCCCCACAGTAGTGATACGTGATAGATAGCGTGCCCCCACAGTTAGTGAAATAGGCCTGCCTCCCAGTCCCTCTCGACCTAAGTAATTAGTGATACATAGCTGACCCCAGTAGAGATAAGTGACAAATAGCTGCACCCAGTGTGATAGTGTACACCTAGCTACTTGCCCCCACGTACGTGAGTAGTGATAATAGCTGCCCCACCAGTAAGTGATAGTGATACTAGTGCCCCTGTAGTGATAGTGCATATTTAGTGCCACCCAGTTAATGATACATAGCTGCCCCCAGTAAGTGATAGCTTGATACATAGATGCCCCAGTAGTGAATACATAGCTTGCCCCCCCGTAGGTGATACTATAGCCTGCCCCAGTAGTGATACATTAGCTTTTTGCCCACAAGTAGTAATGATACATAGCTGCCCCAGTGGTTTAAATTATACGCATAGCTGCCCACACCCCACACCCTCCCCCCAAGTTCGTATGATACATAGCTGCCCCAGTGGTAATAGTTGCGTTTTAATTATACATAGCTGCCCCCAGTAGTAATGATACGTAGCTGCCCCCAGTAGTAGTGATACATAGCTGCCCCCAGTAGTGATATTGATACATAGATAGTTGCCCCAGTAGTGATACATACATAGTTGCCCCCAGTAGTGATACACAGCTGCCCCCAGTAGTGATACACAGCTGCTCCCAGTAGTAATGATACATAGCTGCCCCTGTTAGTATTGATACGTACGCTGCCCCCACAGTAGTAGTGACAATACCATAAGTCTGCCCCCCAGTAGTGATTAGTACTTGATACATAGATAGACGGCCCAGTAGTTGATACATACATAGTTGTGCCCCAAGTAGTGATAGACACCTGTGCCCCAGTAGTGAATACATCAGCTGCTCCCAGTAGTAATGGATCACATAGCTGCCCACCAGTAGATAATGATACCTTAGCTTGCCCCCAGTGTAGTAATGATACATAGCTGCCCCCAGGTCGGTAATGATACATAGCTGTCCCCATAGTAGTAAGTGTTACATTAGCTGCCCCAGTAGTAACGATACATAGCTGCCCCAGTCGTAATGGCCATATAGCTGCCCCAGAGTTACGATACATAGCTGACCCCCGAATAGTAATGATAATTAGTTGCTCCAGGACGTAATGACACATAAGCTGCCACCGCCCAGTAGTAATTCATATCAATAGCTTTGCCCCCCAGTTGTGGATCATAGCTGTCCCTAGTTAGTTAATGGACCATAGCTTGCCCCAGTAGTAATATACATAGCTGCCCCCTAGTAGTATTGATGATAGCTGCCGCCTAGTAGTAATGATTGCATAAGCTGACCCCAGTAGTAATGACACATAGCTGCCCCCAGTAGTAATGAACACATAGTGCACACAGTAGTAATGACCTAGCCTGCCCGTAGTAATGATTAGAGTAGTGCCCCCAGTAGTAAACTCCTATACATAGCTGCACCCAGTACGTGATACATAGACTCACCAGCAGTAATGACACATAGCCTGCCCTCTCAGTAGTGATACATATGCCTGCACCCGTAGTAATGATACATAGCTGCCCCCAGTAGTAATGACACATAGATGCCCCCAGTAGTAATGATACATAGCTGCCCCCAGTAGTAATGATACATAGCTGCACCCAGGAGTGATACACAGCTTGCAACCTGTAGTACCTGATACTTAGCCTGCCCCCAGTAGTACTGGTGATACTAGCTACCCCCAGTAGTGATACACAGCTTGCCCCCAGTTGTACTGTGACATAGCGGCCCCCAGTAGTAATGTTACATGCTGCCCCCAGTAGTAATGATACATAACTGCCCCCCAGTAAATAATGATAGATAAGCGGACCCCCTAGTAAGTTAATGATACCCAGCTGCCCCCCACCCAGTAGTAATGATACATTAGATGCCCCAGTAGTAATGGGTCTATATAGCTGCCGCCCCCAGTAGTAAATGTATACATGAGCTGCGCCCAGTGTAAAAGAGATACATTAGCTGCACCCCTTGTAGAATTGAAAAATAGCTGGCCCACAGTAGTAATGACACATAGTGCCCCAGTAGTACTTAATTACCATAGCTGCCCCCAGTAGTAATGATACATAGCTGCCCCAAGTAGTAATGATACATAGCTGCCCCCAGTAGTAATGACACATAGCTGCCCCAAGTAGTAATGATACATAGCTGCCACAGTAGTAATATAACCACATAGCTGCCACCAAGTGAGTACATGATACATAGCTTTCCCAGTAGTAATGAGACTTTAGCTGACCCCCAGTATAATGATACATAGCTGCACCCAAGTAGTAATGATACATAGCTGCACCCCAGTAGTAATGATACCTAGCTGTCCCCCAGTAGTAATGATACAAAGCTGCCCGCGTTAGTCTTCAGTTAACTGACACATAGCTGCTCCCAGTAGTAATAATACATAGCTGACCCCGTAGTAATGGACGATTAGCTGACCACAGAAGGAATGATACATACGTTGCCCAGTAGTAGTGATCATAGCTGCCCCCCAGTAGTAATGATAATAGCTGCCCCCAGTAGTAATTGGACACATAGACTTGCCCCCCAGTAGTATGATACTATAGGCTGTTTCGCCCAGTAGTACTGATAATTAGCTGCCCCCAAGTAGTGATAGTGATTTCATAGCTGCACCCAGTAGTACTGCATACATAGTGCCCCCTGGTTAGTGATTAGTGATACTATAGATGACACCCAGTAGTAATGATACATAGCTGTCCACCCAGTAGTTAAATATTTCATAGACGCCACAGTATTATTGATAAATAGCTGCCCCAGCGAGTAAGGCTTTTAACATAGCTGCACCTTGTAAGTATGATACACAGCTGCCCCCAGTAGTTTAATGTTACTTAGCTGAGCCCCCCAGTTGTATTGAGACAATAGCTGTACAACAAGTAGTTAATGATACATAGCTGCCCCCAGTAGTATTGAATCATAGCTGCCACCAGTAGTAATGATACATAGCTGGCACCCAGTAGTAATTGATAAATAGCTGCCCCCAGTATAGTAACTAATACATAGCTTACCACCAGTTGTACTTGTTTCATTGCTGACCCCAGGCTGTGAATGGTTAACAAGATGGCCACATGTATGTATTGAGTAATTGTACTGGTCACCGCCGCTGTAGTTTTGTTTTACATAGATGCCCCCACAGTTAATGGATAATAGCTTCCCTAGTAGTAATGTATACATAGAACTGCTCTCCCAGTAGTTATTGATACTATAGCTGCTCCAGTAGCTAATGATACTCTAGCTGCCCCCAGTAGTGATACAATAGCTGCCCTCCCTAGTAGTAATGATACATTGATGCCCCCAGAGTCAGTAATGATACATAGCTGCAACAGTAGTAATGACACATAGCTGCACCCTAGTGTATATTAATACATAGCTGCACCCCAGTTAAGCTAATGATAACTAGCTGCTCCCCAGTGTAATGTATACAGAGCTGCCCCAGTAGTTAATGATACATAGCTGCCCACTGTAGTTACTGATACTTAGCAGCCCCCACAAGTAGTACATGAACATAGCTGCCCCCCAGTGGTATGATAACCATAGCAGACCCAGTTGTTCTGATAAGACATAGATGCCCCAGTGAGTATTGTTCATAGCATGCCCCCAGTATGTATGTATAATGATACATAACTGCCCCCCAGTGGTAATGATACATAGCTGCCCCTCGCAGTAGTAATTGATACTTAGCCAATGCCCCAGTAGTTATTTGACACAAGTTGCCTCCCAGTAGTATAATACATAGCTGCCCCAGTTAGTAATGATACCTGTAGCTGCCACCAGTTCAGTAATGATACATAGCTGCCCCTCATTAGTAATAATGATACATAAGCTGCCCACTAGTAAGTAGATGATTACATAGCTGCCACTCAGTAGTAATGATACATAGCTGCCCCCTGTAGTGATACAATGTGCCCCCAAGTAGTAATGATTACATAGCTGCCACTCCCCCAGTAGTTAATGATACGCATAGTGCCCCCAGTAGTGCGTAGTGATAGTAGTGATACATCAGCTGCACCTCTCTCAGTAGTGAACATAGCTGCCCAGTTGTCAATGATAATAGGCTGCACCCCAGTAGCTAATGATACATAGCTGCACCCATGTGAGCAATAGTGACTACATAGCTGCCCCATGTAGTAATGACATTGCTGCCCCCAGTAATTGAGATACATATGCTGACCCTTATAGTTGTAATGATACATAAATGCACCTAGTAGTAGCATGATACATATGCGGCCCCCAGATAGTAATGATACATAGCTGCCCGCCCGCCATAGGGATCACTATGATGACCCCCAATAGTAGTAGATGATTACTTCAGCTTGCACCCAGTAGTTAATAATACATAGCTGCCACAGTAGATTAATTGATATCATAGATGCCCTAGAATGTAATGTATTACATAGCTTTGCCCCAGTAGTAATTATATACATAGCTGCCCGCCGAGTAGTAAATGGATACATAGCTTCCCGCAGTAGTAATGATACATAGCTGCCCCCCAGAGTAGTAATATGATACATAGCCTAGCCCGCAGAAGTGTAGGAATGACCATAGCTCCCCGCGCAGTAATTTACGACTCATCATAGCTGCCCCCCCCATTAGTATTGATACATAGCTGCCCCCAGAATAGTAATGTTACATAAGCATGACACCAGTAGTATGTACATAGTGCCCTACCCTTGTATGTGATAATAGGCTTGACCCCAGTTAGTAATGAGATACATAAGCTGCCCACTGTAGTAATGGACAAATAGCTGCCGCCCAGTAGTAAGTGATACTATAGTGCCCCCATAGTGTGATACATACCGCTGCCCCTAGGTAGTTAATGAGACATGATAGCTGACCTCCATCCTGTAGTAATGATACATTAGTGCCCACCAGTTAATAGATGATATCATAGCGTGCCTCCTGAGGTAGAAATGATACATAGCTGCCACCAGTAGTAATGACACATAGCGGCCCCCAGTAGTTAACATGCATACATAGCTCGCCAGTACGAGTAGGTATGAGCACTAGCTGCCCTCAGTAAGTGATACATGCAGCTGCCCCCCATTAGTATATGATAAATTGCTGCCCCAGTAGTAGAATGATACATAGCTGCCCCCAGTCTTAGTAATGATACATAGTTCCACTGTAGTGTACATAGCTGCCCCAGTAGTAATGGATACATAAGTTGCCCCCCGTGTAGTAATATGTACGCAACATAGCTGCACCATGTAGTAATGATACATAGCTGCCACCAGGTGAGTGGATACACATAGCTGCCCCAGTAGTAATGATCATAGCTGAGCCCCCAAGAAATAGAATGATACATAGCGCACGCAGTAGTAATTGATATCGCATATGCACTCGCATACCACGTTATACTTCGAGTAAGTGAATACTCACTAGCTATGTGCCCCCCGTAGTGGATGATGCACAGTAGCTGCCCCCAGTATTGCTACTTAGCTGCCCCTTATTAATGATACCTCTAGCTGCACCAGTAGTAATGATACATTAGTGCCACCCCAGTTAGTAATGATACTTAGCTGCCCCTTGTAGTGTTAATACGCTGCCACCAGTCAGTAATGATAAAGTAGCCCTGCCCCCAGTAGTAATGACACTCATAACGCTTGCCCCCAGTAGTAATGCACTACATAGCTGCAACTGTAGTAATGCATAGGACAATTTAAAAAAAAAGAAACAGAAAAAAAGAAAGAAGATGTAGAAGAAGTAGTCATCTAACCTTTCCCGGGATCCTCGGACGAGCTCTCCTCCCAGCAGCTGACAGGCTGCAGCGCAGCCGGCAGCGGGGGGGTGTGAAATCAGCTGCCCATCTCCACTCCCTGCAGGGCCGCTCCATTGCTGATAGAATGCAGCGGAGTCCGTGAGCGCAACACTCGCATCCACGAGCAATAGAGAAAACAGGAATGGTAATGCAACCACTCCTGACTTTCTCGTGTAACTGCGTAGCCGCACGCTCGCGGAGCACAGACCAAGATTGCCGGGCCGACCGGGGACTTAAAGTCACCGGGCTCGGATCGCGCACGTTTAGGTCGTATCCGGCGCCGAGGACGGCAGGGGACGCGCTAGAGGCCCGTGGTGCCGGTCCTTGGACCGTGTTGCCGCGACCTCGGGTTGGGGACCACTGATTTAGACGATGTAAAAATCATACGTGATGTATTGGTACATAGTTGATTATGGGTAAAAGCAAAGAGAAAATTTGTATGAGAATGATTTAGTCCAGTTTTTGGTGAAGTATCCTAGATGCGGAAACTGCTCCTTTTGTAAGGTATTATGAGTAAATGTTCAAAATCATACTACAGATTGTGGTCAGCAATTAAAGACATAATGTGAAGGATTTCATTACCTGCCGAACGGAGTTTTGTAGTTTATGTAATATGTGCAAATGCGGTTTTCTTTTATACAGGAGAAATACTAATTAGATCCTTTATTAAAGAATTCTGTGGACATCTTTATTATGTGAGAATTCAGGGATATGGGCGCTCCGAGAGATTTATCTTTGCTTTATTTCCTGCAGGAGGTTCATTTCAGGGACGATTGTTCAGGGATCAAGTTTTAGCAAGGGAATAGAGGTATAAACCCAGATAGAAAATGTCAGCGGTAGACAGAAAAAGCGAGTTGTCAGATGGAATCGAAGTGGGATTTGCGCATGAGCATTGGGACATTGGGTTTAAACGATAGGTAGCGACTCTCATCATTTTCTATAATCTTTATGTTTAGAATTAGTGATAGGAGTTAGTGTTAGTTTGATGTATCACATTTTAATTATATTATAAGATGTTATTTTGTTAGTTATGTACTGTTTTATTGGGTTTATTTTATGGGTGACGTAAGGGGGAGTTTAAATAGTTGTTTGTTCACGTCATACTCCTCTCCAGTCATGCCTGGAGATAAGCAGTTTGGAGATTCTGAGAACGCGAAACGGCCGTAGGCTAGAGCAGAGTTATGTTTGCTGTCGGCTGAATTGTGCTTGCAAACTTGTGTCGATTCCTTTATTCATTTTTTATAATATAAAGGATTCACAGAAGACAAGGGGTGAGTGCCGTGAAACTTCTTAAGGTTTTTTCCATATCAGAGAAACTGACACTCCTCGAGTCTCTGGTAGAACCCTATGAACGGTGTCTCCTCCGAAGGATCGAGCGGGGATGCATTTTATCTGGCTTCCAATTATAAACCATGTTGTTGGAGTAATCTTGCATATCTCTCTGAAATTTGCTCTGTTTGACAGAGATAATATGTTCCTCCAATTTCTTTAAACCAGATTCAAAATTTTTCCAAAGAGGGAATAAGTAGATTCCTGATTAAATTTTGTCAGTTTCTCCTTTGCTGCTGCAATCTTTGGCTTTAAATTTTCCAATAACGTTTTTTCTGGGGCCACTATTAACCCCATGAGGTCCAGTGAGCATTTAGAACGAGTTTGATTCCACTGTTCCCTGAATTGTATATCAGATGTTACAAAAACACTGGCATGTGCAATAAATGGATCAGGACATTGCTGAATGCATATTGACAGGCCTCAATCTGACATTCAGACACCCTATTTACCTTTCTGACTATCTCATCCACAGTCAGCTTTCGCCCTCCTTTACTAATGCAATGTGGCTTTAAAGACAGCCAATGGTCTGTTAAAATGTTACCAATGTAAGATGTGCACTTTGTTGACACAGTAAAGACCTTTACCAGAAATGTCACAGGAAAATCTTTCAAAATTTAGCAATTTAATAATCGTAAATCCAGTAGCATCTTATATATAAGGTTAACTGTGAATGTGGCAGGGAATACATTGGAAAGACATCAATACAGTTCTGTATAAGGGTGGGTGAACATTTAGGTGATGTACGCCACCACAGGTATACCCCTGTGGCACAACATGTGTGGGCTTTTCATGGGGGAGACACCAAGGCTTTGTGGTTTGTATGGATTGTATTGACTTATGGTTCCACAAGAGGAGGGATCTGAATAAGTTTCTCCTCCAATGTGAGACTTTCCAGATATTCAAATTGCAAACATGCTCTCCATGAAGGATTAATGAACAACTGAATTTTTGTTGTTTTATTTAGGTTCCATCTTTGGGTATTCATGTTCCATTTAGTCCTCTATTTGCCCCTGTTCGCAATGTAGTAACCCATAGCATATACTTACCTTTCAGTCTCGTTCACTATTGAGCTAGCCACTATATACAGTATTTGATACACAGGCGATTTTGCAGGTGTTCCCACCTACAAAGAAGGGATAGGTCTGTAATTTGTGAGAGACAGAATAAAAAAAAAAAAGAAACTAGAAAATCACATTGTATGATTTTTAAAAATTAATTTGCATTTATTGCATGAAAAAAAGTATTTGATCACCTACCAACCAGTAAGAATTCTGGCTCTCACAGACCTGTTAGTTTTTCTTTTAGAAGCCTTCCTACTCTGCACTCATTACCTGTATTACTTGCACCTGTTTGAACTCGTTATCTGTATAAAGGACAGCTGACAACATAATCAATCACTTAAACTCCAACCTCTCCACCATAGCCAAGACCAAAGAACTATTTAACTATTTAGGAACAAAATTGTAGACCTACACAAGGCTGGGATCATACAGGACACTAAGCAAGCAGCTTGGTGAGCAGGCAACAACTGTTGACACAATTATTAGACAATGGAAGAAACATAAGATGATGGACAATCTTTCAAGATCTCACCTCATGCGGTAAGGATGATTCTGGGAAAGGCCAGGAATCAGCCCAGAACTACACTGGAGGACCTAGTCAATGACCAGAATAGACCTAGGTCCACAATCTCAAAGATTACAGTTAGTAACACACCACATTGTCATGAATTAAAATCCTGCAGGGCACGCAAGGTCCACATGCTCATTTCAGCACACGTCAATGTGTCAGCAGAACAATGCTCCGAAACACACAGCCAGTGCAACTAAGGAGCAGCTCTATAAGAAGCATTTCAAGGTCCTGGAGTGGCCTAGCCAGTCTCCAGACCTGAACCCAATCGAAAATCTTTGGAGGGAGCTGAAACCTGTAAAACCCAGCGACAGACCTGAAACTTGAAAGATCTGGAGAAGATCTGCATGGACGAGTGGGCCAAAATTCCTGCTGCAGTGTGTGCAAATTTGGTCAAGAACTATAGGTAACGTCTGATCTCTGTAGTTGCAAACAAATGTTTCTGCACCAAATATTAAGTTCTATTTTTCGATTGTATCAAATACTTATTTCATGCAATAAAATGCAAATTAATTTTTAATAATAATAAAATGTGATTTTCTGGATTTTGTTTAGGTTCTGTCTCTCACAGCTGAAGAGCACCTTAAGATAAAAATTACAGATCTCTCCATTCTTTGTAGGTGGGAAAACTTGCAAAACTTGTATCAAATACTTATTTTCCCCGCTCTATCTCTGTATTATGTATTAGGGGAATCTATTTATGTATACCATTGTTTCCCCTTTCTGGCTCCGGCATCATATTGACTCGTTCACCACTGTGTTCTTACTTATTTACTGTGTGCCCTTTACTTGGTTACATGACATCTGATAAGTGTCCTCTGTCTCCTTGATTACCATGGCCTACCTCTCAGTGTATCGACGTTTATGAAAAGACCTTGTGATGTAGTGTGGGTGTGATTATGGTCCTTCTGCTGGTATTGGTTTATGCCTGCCATTAGGATGCGTGCACACCCCTGTGATGTGGTTCATGACATAACTGGCACTTCACTCTGTGGGCCAGTTTTTGAGCGCACGCTTGTACGCATGTGCCTGCATGATGATGCATTCCATGATGTATATCATGAGCATGTGCCCAAGGGGGCATCTTGAACCATACAGGTGTGCTGACATCATTCACATACTGGCACACACCTGAATTGAGGATCAGATTATTTTGATGTATACACAGACCACACTGGGTACTTGTTCATTAGAGGCCATATGCTTCACCACTGGAGGGTTGTTTGGAGTTTGCTCCTCTTTCCTGTTTGCTCACCTGTTTGCTCCTCATATCTACTTTTGGTATGGGGTTAATTGCTGTTTACTTAGGCATAATTGATATACTTTATTAGATACAAATAGTGGTCATGTGCCTCATCACAGATTGTTGGCTATTGCCATCTGACAGATATTTGCTTACCCTTCACTCAGTCCCCTGATGAAATCGGTTTTGGGGGATCGAAACATGTTAGGACGTTATATATTCATTTAGTTTAAAGGGACAGTCAATGTAAGGGCAATACCTTTGACAGGGTAGCCCTTATCAAGGTGGATGCTCTTCTCCATCTTTAGGGTCTGCTAGTTTCCTTTAAGGTGACTCTAGGCCAAGTCCCTGCTTCCTGGCACCTTGCAATGGGTATAAAGACATTAATGGTAAGACAGTTCCATTTGGCTTGTCTATTCTATTTGTTATGATCAGCCTATTTGTATATTCTGGTGTGTGCATTTATTGGCTTAGTCAAGCATGTGTGACAGCAACCAGGTAAGGAGAACAAAGACAAGTGTGTCACAGTTTGGGGCTTTATGACTGCTGCCGGCTGTGGGGAGCTACAGTTCTTTGAAGGATCCATGGATGCCAACATGTACTGTGACATACTGAAGCAGAGCATGTTCCCCTCCCTTCGGAAACTGAGACGCAGGGCAGTATTTCAACATGATAACAACCCCAAACACACTTCCAAGAGGACCACTACCTTGCTAAAGAAAGTGAGGGTAAAGGTGCTGGATTAGCCAAGCATGTCTCCAGATCTAAACCATATTGAGCATCTGTGGGGCATCCTTCAATGGAAAGTGGAGGAGTGCAAGGTCTCTAACATGCACCAGCTCTATGATGTCGTCATAGAGGATTCGAAGAGGATTCCAGTTGTAACCTGTACAGCACTAGTGAACTCCAGTGTTGGAAAATAAAGGTGGTCACACAAAATATTAACACTTTGGTCACAATTTGCCAATATCATTTAGTAATGTACTGAATTTGGTGTAAGCAGTTTAGACATTAATGGCTTTGTGTTGTGTAATTTTGAGGGCACACCAAATTTACGTTGTTATACAAGCTATGCACTGAATACTTGTCAAAGAGTTATAGTATATCTTCAGTGTTGTCCGATGAAAAGATATAATAAAATATTTACAAAAATATGAGGGGTGTAGTCACTTTTGTGATATACTGTATGTCACATATATAGTAAGTTACTTTATTGTGTATTTATTTTCAGATATTCCACTTGGCTGTGGTCATTGAAAGACTTTCTCTAAGGGTTACATCTAGCCTCCCAATGTGCAGGAGGTGGCCAAATGCTTAAGCAAACCCCTGAATGACAGATAAGTATGCTATCTGTAAAAGCTGCACTCCATAACATTCCTTTGCTAGCCCTCCATCCACAAGAAATTTAGCTATTTGGGTTAAAAACGTTGTTAAGGCATGCATGGATCAATTAAAAGAGAAGATACATTCTTCTCCCAGACCTCCCAGCAGATGCCTGAGTCATGCTAGGTTCTCTTCGGGCTATAAAATTCGTGAGTGCTGGATGAGATCCACTCTTTATCCTCAAAATGATACAAGAGCATTGAGGTCGGGCTTTTCAGTATGAATAAAATTCCTGAACTCATCTGGGAAATCTGGACAGAGGACCAGGAGTCCACCTGGAAGGTAAAGATCTAACTCTGCTTCTATAGGGCCCAGGACCTTTAAAACCATTGATTCTCTCACAGCTCTGATGTAACCCAAGTTCACGGCATCTGAAACAGCTCCTACATTTAAAAGATGGTCAAGGTTCTCCAAGAACAGAAGGAACACCTGAGCTAACACCATCCATGGCAGATGTGTCTGTCGCCAAATTGTCCAAAAGGACCATATTTCCACTGGAGGATTTATACAATGTAAAAAGACTCTATGGATAGGAAATCTAGAAAAGAAGTTAACAGTGGTCAGCTGTCAAAACATGGATTGGGCTTAACCAGCAAGATATTATGTGTGCTTTGAAAATCTGGCTACAGAAGATCTAAAAAGATATTGACTCTAGCAAAACCAGAGATGAGATCCTGGGTGAATTTAAGAATGTCAATGGATTTCCTGTTGGACCTTGTAATCACATCCACCATTCTGACAGTCACAAGCATATCACTCTCCACCACTAGGGGAATAGCTATTTTGATCAAGTGCTGGCAGGGCGATATCCTTGCCAAGAGCATCCTGTGTAACATTGAATTTGAGCATAAAGGGCTTTTTTTGGTCAAAGCCTTTTGTCCAGCCAGGGATGCCCATCACCAATAAAACAAGAGAAGGGCTAAAAAGTCTCATGGTTTCGGGAAAAAAAGCCCTCATTTTCCGCACCAGTAAAAGGATGCCCTTTCACCGTTTTTTCCCCCTGCATGAAATACTTAATTTAAGACAAAGGGGGTTCCCAAAAAATTTAAAAACATTGTTACAGTTTTTTCATTTTCCCTTTGGTCTCATCTTTTAGGCCCAGCTTTCCCCTGGGAAACCCTTTGGGGAACCCTTTTCAAAAACCAGACAGCCCCTAAAAATCCTCATACTTAAACTAAAACCAAAAAAATGGGGTTTCCCAAGGTCATTACCCTTTCCAAAGGGGTTCCCAAAAACATCTTGAAACCCACCAGATTTAATAAAAATCTTTTATCTTTTTCTAAAAACCCTTTTCATGTTAAAAAGAAATTTTTTAATGAAGACAAAAAAAACACTCTACTTTCTTTCCAATCTTGAGACATTAAGGTCTATTTAAACCTGAAGGATGCATACTTCCAAAATTTCCTTTGTTTCCCCATTAGTTTTTTGGGGCAAATTTTTATAGACAAAGTTAAAAACGGAAAATTTTTTTATGGGACCCGAAATTTCCAATAAACCCGATAAAAAAGGGTTAAAATCTGGAAATAAACTTTTAAAAATCCCCCTTTTTTTCGGGGGCCCCCTTTGAAATTTTTTGGCGGCCACAAATCAAATTACAGAATAGAGCGGGGTGAGATTTGGGCGACGTTCATGCCCGGGGGAAGGGTTGTAGGGTTTGCGTTTGGGCTGGAAAAATCCCAGGGCCCTTTGTTTTACATAGAACAGCGTTTCCTTTTTTCGCCTCAGTGCTCTCACGCCATAGGGAAAGGCCCTTTGTTTCTGCCTGTGGCCCAAACACTCACGAAATTAGTCTATTTACGGGCACGGGGGAGAAACCTCTACTATTAGCTGTGACCCCTTCCAATTTAGTTAGATTAGAGTTTGAAAAATTTTATGAAATTTTAGCAATAGAATTTTTAAAAAGCATAAAATCTCCCCGCTGTAAATTCAGGCGGGGGGGAAAGCGGGGGGCCCCCCGGGAACACAGAAAAAAGCTCTATCTTTTAAAAGAAAAATGGAAAATTTTCACCAAGACTTAGTTTTAAAAAACATTTTAGTGGAATTTTTTTATTATTAACAGTTTTGCTATTGAAATTTTTCCGGGATTTTTGGGCAGCCTGAATTTATTTGGATAAAACATCTTTTCCCTTAGGTAACCCCAGGTCTCTTTTTTTTACTGCAAAACCCCCACTTTTTTTATCATTATACATTTTCGAAGGTTTCATTTTAAAATTTTAAACCCATTAAAACCTTTACGGGGTTTGATAAAAACCCCCTTTTCCGTTAAATTAACAATCCAGAAAAATCTTGTACCCAGAAACCGGTTTTTTTTTTTGCCAAAAAATCCCGGGTGAATCGTACAAAACATCACAGTCACGGGGTTTTTTATTTTTTGGGCGCACCCAAAATTTTTTTCATTAAACCAGCATCTACGAAATTTTAAAAAAAAGCAATTCTATATTCACCAAAAGGTAAATTTGAAAGGGTCCAAAAAAAATACCGTTATTAAAATAAAAACATAATTTTTTACGTGTTTTTTGACTTTTGCACACCCCACCCATTTTTCCCTTTGACCCAGAAATCAAACGAAAAAATTCTTAAAAAATCGAATTTCAAAAATTCACCAAAGGTAAAATTAAAAGGTCAAAAAAAAATTCGTTTAAAAATCCCCAAAACATAACGGGTTACGTGTTTTTTGACTTTTTCACACCCAGCATTGTTCATTGACCAGAAACTCCCGTAAACCCCTAAAAACAGAAAAATTTTAAAAATTTTTCACCAAAAGGTTTAAAATTGAAAGGTGCAAAAAAAATGGGTTTTTTATCCCAAAACATAACTTTTTCCGTTTTTTTTATTTTTTCCCAAACCCGGAAATTTTTTTCATTGACACAGCATCTACAAAACTTAAAACAGCAATTCTATATTCCCCACAGGTAAAATTAAAAAGGTGCAAAAAAAAAACTTTTAAATTTTTAAAATAAAAAATAACTTTAGGGTGTTTTTTGACTTTTGCACACCCAAAATTTTTTTCATTGAGGGGCAGATTTTACGTAAATCTTAAAACCCAATTCTAAAATCACCACAGTGAATTAAAAAGGTGCAAAAATCCCCGTTTTTTATATCAAAAAAAATAACATTTACTGTTTTTTTTGGGGCCCCCAATTTTCTTGCCGCACCCAAAAAAAATTTCATTTGGTTTTAAAAATTGAAACCAAAAAAAACATCTACTTTTTTTAAATTTTAAAACTTTGCCAATTTCAAAAATAATTTTCACCACAGGGGGAAATTAAAAGGGCAAAAAATTTTCTTTAAATTAAACCCAAAAACCCAAAAAAGGTTTACTTTTTTTTTTTACTTTTTGCCACCCCAGCATTTTTTCTTTTGACGCAGCATATACTTAAATCTTAAAACAGAAATTTCAAATATTCACCACGGGTGAATTAAAAAGGGCAAAAAATACGTTTTTTAAAACCAAAACATAACATTTAAACTTGTTTTTTTATTTTTGCCACCCAAAATTGGGTTTTTTTGAGAAACATCCCGTAAATCTTAAAACAAAAATTCTATTTTCACCACAGGTGAATTTTAAAAAAATTTTTTGCCAAAAAAAAAAAAAATTTTTTTGTTTTTTTATTTTTTCAAAAAACCAAATAAAAAAAAATTTTTTTTTTTTTTTGATTTTTTAAAAAAAAAAAAACTTTTTTTTTTTGCCAAAAAAAACTAAACCCAAAAAAAAAAAAAAAAAGAAAAATTTTGTTTAAAAAATTTTTTTTTGGAAAAAGGGCATCCCCAAAAAAAAAAAAAACCCGTAAAATCTTAAAAAAAAAAAAAAACAAAAAAAAAAAAATTTCCCTAAAAAAAAAAAAATTAAAAACCAAAAAAAAATTTAATTTTTTTTAAAAAAAAAAAAAAAAAAAAGGGGCCCCAAAAATTTTTTCCCTTTAAAATTTTAATCCAAAACAAAAACCATTTTTTTAACTTTTTTAAAATTTGAAAAAAAAAAACCCTTTTCCCACACCCAAAAAAATTTTGTTTTAAAAAAATTTTTTGCCCCCGCTTTTCATCCCTTACGAAAAATTTTAAAAACAGCAATTCCCTAAAATTCACCACAGGTGAATTAAAAAGGGGGCCAAAAAAAAACGTTTTTTTATACCCAAAACAAAACAGTTCCCGTTTTTTTTTAAATTTTTGCCCCCCACCCTTTTGTTAAATTGCCAAAAGAATCAAACGTAAATCTTAAAACAGCAATCAATATTCACCACGGGTTGAATTTAAAAAGGGTTTCAAAAAATCCCCGGTTTAAATTTAAAATAAAAAAACCATAACATTTAAACGTGTTTTTTTTCACTTTTGCAAAACCCAACATTTTTACTTTCCCCCAAAGCATCTACGAAAATCTTAAAACAAAAAATTCTATTTTCCCCACCACAGGGTAAATTTAAAATTTTGGAAAAAAAACCCGTTTTTTTTTATATCAAAACATAACAGTTACTGTTTTTTTGACATTTGGGGCCCCAAAAAGCTTTGTTCATTGACAAAAGCATCAACAAAAATCTTTAAAAAAAGCAATTCTAAATTCCCCAAACAGTAAATTTTGGAAAGGGCAAAAAAATCCGTTTTATTATCCCAAAAAACATAAAAATTTTACTTATTTTTTGACTTTTGCACCCCAAAGAAATTGTTCATTGACGAAGCACCCTACGTAAATTTTAAAAACAGAAAACCCTATATTCACCACAGGGGGAATTGAAAGGAGCAAAAAATTTTCCGTTTAAATTTATACCAAAACAAAACAGTTACGGTTTTTTTATTTTTGGGGGCACACCCAGAAATTGTTCATTGCCCGAAACTTCTACGAAAAATCTTAAAACAGAAAATTCTAAAAACACCACAGGTGAATTTTGAAAGGTCCCAAAAAAAATCGTTTATTATACCAAAACAAAATTTTTTTACGTTTTTTTTTGATTTTTCCCCAACCCCAGCATTGTTCATTTGAGGGCAGCATCTACGTAAATCCAAAAAAAAATTTCTAAAATTAAACCCCAGGTAAAATTAAAAAGGTTGCAAAAAATTTTCCGTTTATTATCCCAAAAAACCCTAACATTTACGTTTTTTTTGATTTTTTCGCACCCAGCATTGTTCATTGACCGGGCACTACGTAAATTTTAAAAAACAGCAATTCTATATTCACCAAAAGGGAATTGAAATTTGCAAAAAATACCTTTTAATTATACCAAAACATAACAGATACGTGTTTTTTTGGATTTTTTTCCCAGCCCCCAATTTGTTGTTTAGCCCCCTTTTTCCTTTAAAATTTGAATCCAGCAATTTTTTTTTTGTTTTAGAGGATTTGAATAGTGTGTTTTCCGTCTTTTAATAAAGATTTTTCCAAAAAACAAATTCCAAAACCTTCTAAAAATTTTTTAATATTTCGAACAGGGAGCGAATCCCAGGGTAAGCCGAGCAAAGGGGGGGGGTTAAAAAGCACATGAGGTAAGGTACGAGAGAAGGTGCCCCTTTCCCCTTTCGGGCGCAACACGCAGGGCCCAGGGGATCTCATTTTTGCAGGACCGGGCCCGGGGCCTTTCCCCCATCGCTGGGGTCGGGGGCCCTGTGAAAAAAAATAACAACATCGTCCCCAAAATCGGGCCCTCATTGGTTTAAATTTTAAAACCTGCATCAAACCCATTTTAAACCTCCCGTCCTCGCAGTAAAACGGCCACAAATTCTTCCCCAGCACATCAAAAATCCCCCCAAACTAAGCCCCCAAAATTTTCCCCAATTTCGTGTCCCCACCACTGTGGAAAAATCCATTGCCCTGAAGCCCCTCTTTGATGACAAAATCCCGTTTTGGGGTCAAAGGGCAGGGTTAAAAGATCAAGGGGATGGTTTTTTCGCTTTTCCCGCCCTTTCTAAATGCCATAAAGAGGGGGTGAAAGGGAAGCCGGTCAACCCGGCCAAAAACCCCGGGGGGTCGGCAAGGGCCTTGAAATGCTAGTCACTTTAAAGCGAATGCAGAGTTTAAAAGGGAGGGAAAACTTGGCCAAAAAACCCCCAACCGCCCGGGGGGCCCCTCCAACCACTTTCCCACCCCCCTCAGCCCGCCCCTCCCCTCCCCCCCCCACCCCCCAACGTTCCTCAGTTTCCCATGTCTCTCAGAGTCATGATCAGGGGTTTCACCCTCCGCTTCAGCCCCCACCGCTCTCCGATTACAACCACCCCAAACCAGAGCCCCCAACCCTAGCCCCCCCTTCCCCTTTTCCCCCTTTTTTAACGCCCCTGCACGCCGTCCCACGGCCATTTCTAGCAGCCAGCCTTCTGTTTTTTCCCCGGGTTTGGGGAAACCCAGAAGAAACAAAAACCCCAAAACCCCATCCCCAAACCCAAAAAGGGCCTAAAGGTCGGAAATTGCCCAGGTTTTTTGGTTTTGGGGAAATTTTTTTTTCGTTGGTGGACACAGATTTTTCCGCCACGCCTTGGCCCCGCCTCCCCCCCAAATACCAATGCCGAGAAAGGCTTTTCTTTTGCCAGAAAACCGTCCCTGCCCTGGCCGCCAAACGTTCCATCAAAAATTTTTCAAGCGCTTTTGGTCTGCATCTGTTTTCCGGAAAAATTTTCCATTCCCCACCGAAAAAATTGGCCCTGGGTAAGCAGGGCCCAAAGGGCCGCTAAAAACTTTTGTGACAGCTCAACGGGGGAAAAGCGGGGGTGGGTTTTTGCCCCTTCGGGGGGTGACGGGGGGCCTAAAGGGCTCGGCGCAACCCCTTCAAAACCCGCGGGGGATGGGCAGGGTTTTTTTCCCCCCCAAGGTCCACTGGTGGCATCACGTGCCCAAGACACCGGGCCGGTTAAAATTTAATCTGCCTTGGAGCCCCGTCCACACACATTCAGGAGCTGTGGAGGGGCCTCTAAAAACGAGACCGAGCGCGGGCGGGGGTGACAAAAACCCTTTGTTGCCAGGAAAGGGGGGGGTGTGCAAATAACGGGCGAAATTTTCGGGCCCCCCCTTAAGATCGGGGGGGCCTGGGGGCAAAAACCCTTTTCCGGGCACAGGGTCTTTAAAACCGCCGTCCAAAATTTCAAAAAGAGCTCCCCGGGGTCTGGGACGCCCTAAAGAAGGCCAGGTCTGATTTTCGCCCCCTTTTCCCGGGCCCGCTGACCCTGCTTGGGGCCCCGCCTGGCTCGTTGCAGCGCAGCCCCGGGCCCCCCCCGCCCAACCTCCCCCAATTTTTGCCCAGGTCAACAGGGCGGGGAAATTCCACCCTCCACATGTTTCCAGCGATTGGAGCATCCCCAATTTCCATTAGGGCAGTCCCAACGTGAACAGGGCCCTGACAAAGAACGGTACGGACCTCGGGGTGTTGAACCACCGGGGGTTGGGGGGCGGGTTAAAAAGACTCTTGAAACCACCCTTTTCCTTTTTTTTGGAAGAAGCCCCCCAAAATGGGCAGTGCGGCCCAAACCCCCTTGTAAACATGAGCTTTTGGGGGGTGATCTTAGTTCTGGAACACCCGTTTGGGACACTCGGAACAACGGGTTCCCCGCCACGAGGGAGGGGGAACGGACACAAGGGCAGACAGGGAAAGCCTCTCTCTCCCCCCAAAATCCACAACCCCCGCATTTTCAAAAATTTCATGGGCCCTTCATTGGGCAGTGGTTGGGGGCCCCAGAAAAAAGGCAAGGTGGCACATCACTCTCAGGGGAAATCATCTAAGGCAAGTCAGGACTTTTGTTTGAAGCGTGCCGGGGGCAGCTAGGAGGAAAATTAGGAGGGGGTTTTTTCCAAAAGACACCAAAGAAAACCGTTTCCCCTTTCCCCTTGGAAAGGGGTTTGGCGCAAAATTTGGGGGAAGGGGGGAAAGATGAGTTAAAAAACATTTTTCAATTTGCCCCTCAAACCCAGAGGCTTTGGGAAATAAAGGTTTTCCATCTCTCACTTTAGTGCTTGGATGCCCCCTTTTTCCCTCCAAAAAGATCCTCCCCAAAAAGGGCCCAAATAAAAAAATGAACAACAGTTACGGGGTTTGGCCACCCTCCTATCCCCGGTAAAAAAAAACAAAAATAAACATTTTCCCTTCCCCCCAAACCCAAATAGAGGGGAAAATGAAAGGAAAAGGAGACCTTGTTTGATTTAAATAAAATTTGGAAAAAATCTGTTGCGTCTGCTTCACGTTCCCCAAATTTCAACCCGGTGGAACAACTTTAAAGCGACGTGACAGAAAGAAAGGGGCCCAAGTAGGCGTACGGCAGCAGCAGGAAATTTGGCAAAAAGCCAAAAGGGGTTTCCCCTCTGGGCCAAATATTTTTTTAAACCCCCTTTCACCAACGCATGAAATTTGCGGGCAAAAAAACTCCAACACACAGAGATCACTTAAGATCATGGTGAAACGCCCTATCTGCGCCCTCAACACCGATTTTTTTTTTCCCATTTTGTTTCCGGACCCAATAGACTCTGGGTATCCAAAAAAGGACGAAGGCCCCCAGCCCGGCTCATCACCCCATAGAGGGGGTTTTCCTCCCAGCACCAGCGGGCATACTGGGGCGGCCTTCACACAGCTGGAGGAGTCATTAAAAGGGCAAACCCTTTCCCCTTTCCAAAAGATTAAAGGTTTGGGTCGTTTTTACTTTTAAACAAGATGAATCAGGCATGGAAACTCGATGAGTTGGGGCCCCAATTGCCGGGGTTCCCCCGATTAGTTTTTCCGGTCCTACTTCCCCATTTTCCCTTTTTAAACCGAAATGGTCCCTCTTGAAAACCTTTTTTTTTTAAAATGATTTAAATTTTCTTACTGCAATTTTTTTTTCTCTTTTTCCCCAAAAGTTCATTTTGCTGGGTTTTTTCTGTGAGGAGACGTAAAAAACAGCAAAATTTCATGACAACACCGTATTCCATTTTTCTCACTTTTATCTTTAAAATTTTTTCGCCCTTTCAATGGTTTTTTAGGTTCCCCGTTCCCGTTAAAACAGCTTTAAATTTTGGTCCTAAAGGAACGAAATGTGGGCTTTTAAAGGCATTCTCCCTCAAAAAATTTTTAATATTTGGGTGAAAGTCATATTTATAAATTTTTTGGGGTCAAAGTAGCTGTTAAAATTTCCGCAATAATCATGGTCCTTTTTGGGAAAAGAAATGTGGTTCTAAGTTTCATTTTTCTCCCCCCACAAAATTTTTAAAAAAGGGGGGCTGAGAAGTCATTTTTTAAATAAATTTTTTTTGGGGTTTATGCTGCTTTGAAATGCAGCAATACTACAAAGGTTCCTTTTTTTATAAAAAAAAAAAAAAGTTATTTTTTAAAAAACATTTGTTCTTCAAAAATTTTTAAACCCAAAGTTTGGGTCAAGGGTCATGCTTTGAATTTTTGGGGGCATTTTTGCTTTTTAAATGCAGCAATACTATAGGGCCCATTCGAAAAAAAAGTTTTTTTCTAATAACAAATTTTTCTTTTACATTGTTTAAAATTGGACAAGGTTCCCTGGGTTTGAATTTTTTGGGGGGGGATTTTGCTGTGACAAAGCAACATACTAAGGGTCCTATTCAAAAAATTTTGTTTTTTTAAAAAGGGCCCTTTGGGGGGTTTTTCACAATTGGGCCCCAAAGGGGGCTCAAGGGTTTTATGCTTTGGGAATTTTTTGGGGGGATTTTGCTGTGACATGCAAACATACTACAGGTCCCATTTTAAAAAAAAGTTTGTTTCCCAACAGAAAATTTGTTCTTCACAATTTCCAAAGTGGCTCAAGGGTCATGCTTTTGAAATTTTTTTGGGGGGATTTTTCGTGACTGCACTATACTAGAAAAGGGCCTATTCTAAAAAAAAGTTTTTTCCCAACGACATTTTTTTCTTCACAAATTTTCCAAAGTTGGGTCAAGGGGCATGCTTTTTAAATTTTTTGGGGGGCATTTTTCTGTGACAAACAGCAAAATACAGGTCCTAATTTTAAAAAAATTTTTTTCTAACAGAAAAATTTTTTTCCCCCACAATTGTCAAGAGTGGGGTCCAAAGGGGGATGGGGCCCTTTTAGAAACCCGGGAAAAGGTAGGAACCCCTTTTAAAGGACACTATTTTCAAAATACGTTTTTTCAAGGGTCTTTAACATAGCTACAATCCCTTTGAACAACCCTTTTTAAATTCAATGAAAAAAAGAGAAAAAAAGACATTTGGGGGGATTCCAAACCCCATTTTAAAAATGGTTTTCTAGAAAATTTAAAATAAATAAAAAAAATTGCATGGTTTCAAAATAGCTTTAAAAAAATTCCTCTAATTTTTAAAAGGAGGTACAGGGGAAAAATTGACCAGATGGGAGGGGTTTTTTCAGAGGACATTTGGGGTAAATTTTAGCACGGGGCAGAAAACAAAGTACAGAGACCATTTCCTCCAGCACGAAGTAAAATAGTAAAAAAAAAAGCCCAAAATAAAGGGCACCTGGGTGTAACCGGACTTAACCACCAGTTTTTCCCCAATGGAAACTCAATTGGTCCACCTCATACGGGAGGGGCAACGCTACCCAGGGATTGGGCTTGTACTGAGGAAGGCTGGAGTTCTTTAAAACCCCCTTTCCCCTTTCCCCCACCCCTCTTCAGCACGACAATTTTTTTTTTGCTGCGTCCATCAAGGGGGTTTTTTAAACCCCGGTTAAAAAAGATGACCGGGCCCCCAGCCTGGGCTCTTTAACCCCACCCCCTTTTAACCCGCCGCCCGGGGCCCCTGGGTGTGGCCCCGGACAGTTTTTAGCCAAAAGTCCAGTTCAACTAAAAGGTTTTTTGAAAACTCCCTTTTTCCCCCGGCAAAAATTTTTTAAAAGTGGGGGGCAAAGCAGGTTTGGGGCTCATTGCTGTGGGCCCAGGAAAAGGTTTTAAATCAATGTTTCCCGTGAAACCCAAAAAAGGTGGGTTGAAAAGCTTCCCTTTTTTTCCCGGCCCTTTTTAAATCGGGGTTTTTGCAGGGTTTTTTGGGTCATTCTGTGGCCCAGGGCCGGAATTTTTCAAAAGTCCAGTGAAACTTTAAAAAGGTTGGTTGAAAAAAATCCTTTTTTAACGACACTTTTTAAATGTGGGGGTCATGCAGGTTTTTGGGGGGCCAATGCTTGGCCCAGGGCCTGGAGATATTCAATGCCAGTTTTAAGTAAGATATGGTTCAAAACATACTTTCCTTCTGGCACTTTTCAATTTGTGGGGTGATGCAGGTTTTTAAGGGGGCGGCCCTTTTTTAAAAAGACAAAGGGGTAGTTTAATGGTCTGTTGGAATTTTTTTTTTTTTGACTTTTTTTTAACCAAGTGTTTTGCCTAAGAAAATTGCACTAAAACCATTTGACGTTTGTGGAATTTTTTAATTTCCCGCTTCTCCACCCGTTTTGGGGGTAATAAGAAGGGGTTTTTTGCTCTCCCAAAGACTTTTAAAGGTCCCTCGCTTAATTAAAGACCGGGTCACTAAAACCCAAAAACCTTATCGATAGCGGGCCCAAACGACATCGATTTGATCTCGATAGCCAACCAATCCTCTCCAAAAACTACTCCTCCATTCAAAAATAATTTGAGGATCCCATTTTTTTATCCATGGGGTTTTAAAAAACAACCCTTTTAGTTTATTTCTCTACCCTTCTACATTACTTCTCCCCCTTTATTTTTTTAAAGTTGATTGCTGCAGTTGCTACATATCATGAGACTCCAAAGATTTTCTCTTTGTGAAATGCTTTAAGACCTGCAATTCAGTAAAATTTCTTTTAAAAATAAATTTGGGTTTATTAATAAAGCCATTAAAAAATTTTTGGGGGTTTTAATAAAATTTAAAAAAGGGCCCGATTTTTTTCCCTTCCTCAACAAAAGTTTCAAAAAAAAAAAGCAAGAGCACAAGGCGCTAAATCTAATGGATTAGTACATATACATCCATAAAAAACAATAAATTTTTTTTAAAGAAATTTTCTCTATTTATTTTTTTAGAAAAAAAGTATAACCAACAAAAAAAAAAAACAATAAATACATTTTAAAAATAAAAAAAAAAAAAGGGGTTTTTAAAAAGAAAAATGGGTAGCTTTTCCCTTTTGGTTCATTGATGTTTGGGGTCCTTTTTAAATAAAAAAAAACTAGCAGGAATGCAAAAATTGGACCCCATTTTATACATAAAAATTTTTACATATAAATTAAATCATATTTTCTATCGGAATATGTTTTAAAAAACCCCCCTAAAACATACAATCAAAAAAAAAAGATAATAAGAACTTAAATTTAATGGAGAGCGCTTTTTGTTTGCCCACATTCCTGAAGTCAAAAAATTCAGAATCAAAAACCTTTTAAAAGAAGGAAAAAAGAATATTTAAAAAAAAATTAAATATAAATAATAACAGTACAAAAAAATTTTTAAAAACCCCAGCTCAGTGACTTCATTTAAACCATATGGCAATAGTGTTTTATTTAAAAATCCAATACATCTTTTTATTTCTCAGATATTAAAATCAATCTCAAATCAATAAAGAGATTTGTTTGATAGGATGCATTGTGTAATCAGGAGGGTTAGTAGGATGCTCCACCAAGAACATTTTTTTACTAATACATTAGACTTGGCGCCTAATGCTTTTGCCAGTTTTAATTTTATTTCTCAATATCGGCAGTAGTGCCTGAAAATAAGTTTAAGAGAGCGGTTGACTGAGTCTTTGACTAAGCTCTATACTGTATATAAAATTTAGTTTGGTACAGCTCAAATTTAATGTACATCTTTTTTAAGGTTAACAGTTTCTCTGCCTGGAAGATAAATTGTTGTGATTTATACATATTGTTCTATTCTGCGCTTTCTTTTCTAGCACAAACTATATACGTGGATTTCTTTGGAATACGGGTATGATGCGAGTTGTGAAGTGCAATTGTAATAATGGAATATTCTTGAATATTGAATATTCTGGAATATTCATCGCCATGACACTCAAGATCAACTTATTTCAAAACTGATAACCGGATACAGAGGGTGATCCTGTCTGATATCTCCTTAAATCAAGGAAAATAAATTGAAGAACAAGCAAAGGAACTTTATGAATTATCAAGATTGTTAGAGAAAAAAAAAACAGTATATTGACATTTCTTTTCTCCCTATTACCTAACAAGAGGACTTAATTCCAAAAGGTTAAAAAATAATAAAATCCTCAACGTATGGTGAGCAAACGGATGATGTTTTTGCTAAAGCTTGGAACTGCATTGTAGATTAATTCTCCTTTGTACTTTTACAATTACTAGTACATAAATGGAGATTTTATTGTGACGGGTTGTCTACTGAAAATAATGATGTTCTTTTACAGTTGGAAATTTATAAAAATCACTTTGAATTCAAGACCATCTTAGAGAGGATTAAAAACGAATAAAAAAGAATTGGCGCTCACTGGTAGAAAACTCTCATAATTTACTATAGATAGAACAGAGACAGTAGGTGACTTAGAAAATAAAAAAGAAAATGCTAATATAGGTATGAATAGGCTACAATCTTTTTCAAATAGGAAAATTCATACAAATAGAATGTATTGATGAGCGTCCACACCACTCTATTTGCAAATGTTTCAAAATAGTAAAAAAATCACGTTTCTATCAGGATATGTTAAGAGAGTCACACTTAAACATACAATCAAAAAACTACACATAATAAGTAATAGTCAATGAATGAGCGTTTCTTTTGTGGATCCACCATGCTCAGCATGCCCTGAAGTCATATTCAGAATCAAAAGCCTCTAAAAGAGATAAAGAGAATATTTCAAATAAAATAAATAATAATAGAGTACAAAATATTCAAAAGACTAACTTAGTGGTTTCATTTAAACTTCATGGCAACAGCGTGCTCAAGAAGCGCTGTATATAGTCTTGGACTGGCCCTCCAGATCCTCTGGCCCACTGCCACGGAGTTAAAGGCCCACTGGGATGCCGGTAATCTCCTGGTGGGGCCTGAGCTCCATGGCAGTGGGCCCCATGGCCTACACCCCACGGTACTAAGCAGCGCAGACAGCATTATGAACCATTTACGCCACAGGGTCCCAGGCCTAGGAGAGGCCGGGAGCCTGCATCTTGGCGTAGGTGGCGTGATAACGTCACACCCTCACACTGGACACAAGCTCCTGTCTCAAGCTGCTCAGCGGGGGAACCAGGGGATGTGAGTAACATTTTCATTATTAACGAACAGACGGCAGAATACGGCTACAGGGGGCATGAATATACCAGCATGGGACACAATAAAGCTACAGGGAGCATGAATATACCTACACGGGGCAGTAAATGGCTACAGAGGACATGTATATAAGTTCAGGAGGCAGAATGCCGCTACAGGAGGCATGTATATAGCTACAGTGGGCTGTATACGGCTACAGGGGGCATGAATATGAGCGCATGAGCTTCCCAGCTCATTTCCCATAATGCCTTGTGATATGCAGATACTTAGTAGAGGGAAAAAAGGCAATATCAAAACTCTACACACCTTAACAGGTGCTCTCCTCAAGGAGAGATGTTCCCCTTTCTCAGCCACTCATTGCCTCCCACCCAGCCAAGGCAGTATCGCTCTGCTCTACAATGATGAGATGCAAAACCCCGAAATGGCTGTATGTAGATGAGTAATACTGGCTTGGCTAATATTCCTTTTGCCTCTTAAAGATTGATTCGGTGAATCAGAAGCAAATTGAAGATTTGTTACATCCAATAGTGGGCACATGAGCTTCCCAGCTCCTTTCCCATAATGCCTTGTGATACACTACATAAAAAGAAACATATCCATATTTTTCTCACTATCTGGCATTAAATCAGAATAAAACTTACCCTTTTTAGGTCAATTACAATCACCAAAATTATTTATATTTGCAAATGCCAGAATAATGAGAGAACTTTTTAGGCATTTTTATTACTTTCTGCAAAGTCAAAAGTTTACATACACTAAAATTACTATGCCTTTAAACAATTTGGGTCAGCCCATATGATGATGTCATGCCTTTCAAAGCTTCTGGCAACATCTGAGTTAATTAGAGACACACCTGTGGATGTATTTTTTAAAGCAAACCAGAAACACACTGCTTCTGTTTGTAACATCATGGGGAAGTGTAAAGAAATCAGTCAATATATCAGAAAGAGAATTGTGGACTTGTACAAGTCTGGATCATCCTTGTGTACAATTTCCTGATACCTGAAGGTGCCTCGTTCATCTGTACAAGCAATTATATGCAAGTACAAACAAGATGGGAATATCCAGCCATCATACCGCTCAAGAAGGAGACAGGTTCTGTGTTCCAGAGATGAACATGCTTTGGTCTGACGTGCTTATCAACCCAAGGACAAAAGCAAAAGACCTTGTGAAGATTCTGGCATAAGCTGGTAAGATTGTGTCATTATCCACAGTGAAACAAGTACTGTATCAATATGGGTTGAAGGCCACTCTGCCAGGAAGAAGCCATTACTCCAAAAGAAACATATAAAAGCCAGACTAAGGTTTGCAAATGCATTCCAATATCAGAAGCACACTATCAACTAAAGGAACTATCAAAGGGGACATATGAATTTTTGAAAAAGCATTTCTGCTAACTAGTATACATGAAAAATTTTGAGGTTATTAGTTCACATTTTTGATCAAAACTGCTTGATAGTTTCTTTAGTTGATAGTGTGCTTCTGATATTGGAATGTGTATGTATTTTGCTGCCACACCAGTGTGCACTTATACTCATTTTTTTCACAAAGACTTTTTGGATGTGCAAATCCATATATTGTTTCTAGCTTATGTAAGGAGGAGTGGCTGCCTCTGATTTGGTTTTCTATGCTCCACCCACCTTCACAGGTTTTTAAATCTTGCGTGTACTTAGAGGCTGGTGCCTTCACTCCCTGAAGTATGGAGTTCTGAACAGTCCCCAAAAGAGAGGTAACAATAGTGTAGGACCCACCTGCATTGAAGTCCCGTTGAAGTTGCGGAGGTCGGCTTAAGCAGTTTTGATCAAACATGTGATCTAAGAATCTCAAAATTTCAAAATGTATCCAAGGTAGCAGAAATGCTTTTTCAAAAATTCCTATGTTCCCTTTGACAGTTTCTTTAGTTCATAGTGTGCTACTGATATTGGAATTTTTTTCAAAAAGGTTTTTTGGATGTGCAAAACCATATATTGTTTCTAAGGTTTACAAATGCACACAGGGACAAAGACCTACAGTACATTTTTGGAGACATGTGGTCTCACAAAACTAAAATTGAACTGTTTGGCCATAATGACCATCATTACATTTGGAGGAAAAATTATGTTATGGGGTTGTTTTGCTGCAGGAGGGACTGGTAAACGTCACCAAATAGATGGCATCATAAAGAAAGAAGATTATGTTGCAATCTGAAGCAACATCTCAAGACATCAGTCGGGAAGTTACAGCTTCGGCGGAAATGGGTCTTCCAAAAGGACAATGACCCGAAGCATACTGCCAAACTGGTTACAAAGTGGCTTAAGGATAATCAATTCAATGTTTTGGAGTGGCCATCAAAACCCTCATCTCAATCCTACAGAAAATTTATGGGCAAAGCTGAAAAGGCAGGTGCGAGCAAGGCGACCTACAAACATGGCTCAGTTAAAACAGTTCTGTCAGGGAGGAATGGCCAAAATTTTCTACCCAAAAAATTGTTGAGAAGCTTATGGAAGGATATCCAAAACATTTGACCCAAGTCATACAGTTTAAGGGCAATGCTACCAAATACTAATGAAACATATGTAAACTTTTGACTTTGCAGAAAGTAATAAAAATGCCTTAAAAAATTCTCTCTCTCATTATTCTACAGTCCCTGACAGAAGTTCTGTCGCTTACCCATGTTGTGGAAACCAAAGCTTATAACCTGAATTAAAATTTATCCATTGGTTTTAGGAATGACTCATATGCAAGCTGAAACCCTCCCAAATGAGGTTTTGTTAACGAAAACAAATTTGCTTCACTGCTGAAATATTGATCATTTAAGGAACACAGAAAGGTCAGATTTTGGCAAGACAAAAGTTTTGTCGCCCACAGAAAGTAATGTGAAAATCAAACAAATAATTTACTTCAAATACAAAGATATGTTTCATAACATTGGTGAATGAAGTTGTGGTACTATTAGAGCCATATTTAATATTTTGTGTGACCATGAGCTTGAAGGACTGCATCTATGCGTTATGTACAATTTATTGATGAAGACATCAGGAATAGCAAAGAATGTAGTCTTACAAGCCTTCCAGAGTTCGTCAAGATTCTTTGGTTTTGTCTTCCAAGCTTCCTCTTTCATCCTACCCCAAACATGCTCAATGATGTTCATGTCTGTTGACTGGGCTGGCCAGTCCCTGAGCACCTTGATCTTCTTCGCCTTAAGTAACTTGGATGTAGAGATAGATGTATAAGATGGAGCACCATCCTGCTGAAAAATTTCCCTTTTATGATAGGGAATGTAAGAGGTAGCTAATACTTTTTGATATTTTAGGCTATTGATATTGCCTTCCACCTTGCAAATGTTTCGCACACCCCCATACTGAATGTAACCCTAGACTATGATCTTTCCACCACCAAACTTAAGTATTTTCTGGGTGTATCTTGGATCCAGATGGGTTCCAGTAAGTCTCCTGCAGTATTTGCGGCGGCTGTTGTGTAATTCAACTGAAGATTCATCTGAGAAATCCACCTTCTGCCACTTTTCCAGCATCCATCCGTTTAACAGGCTGTGGGTCTTGGCAAATGCCACACGGTTTTTTAATTGCCTTTTGTTAAGTGCTGGCTTCTGGGCACTGATTCGACCATGGAAGCCATTTCGAGACAGAAACTGTTCTAGTTGACACAGGGACTTGAAAGGCCCCAGGCCTTTTGGGTGGCTGAAGTGAAAAAGGGGGGCTTTGATTTTCCCCAAACCAACAATGTTCCCCTAAGCAATTGTTTGGGGGGGCTCCCGGGGACCTGGGCCTTGCAAAAACATCTCTTCTCTTCAAATCTTTTTTTAAATTTTTGTACTTGACGCTGGGGACCTTAAAGGTGCCACCCACCTCTGCAGTGGATTAGTCTTAAACCTTTTGATAATCAAAGGCTTTGTTGCGGGTGGAATTTTGCATTTTGTCAGAGTAAAGTTGAGATCAGTAAAAGGTCTGGGGTGCTGGAGTTCTTTTTTATACCACCGACAAAATTACGATCAATTGGGAGCAAAGGTGAGGTTGTAAATTGGATTGGGTGCTTTTAAGACAAGGCAAAAAACTTTTGTCTTGCCAAAATCTGACCTTCTTTTTCCCTTTAAAGATCTTTATTTCGCAGTGAAGCAAATTTGTTTTTGTTAAAAAAAACCTCTTTTGGAAGAATTTCAGCTTTCATATGAATCTTTCCCTAAAACCAAGGATAAATTTTTTTGTCAGGTTAAAGTAGGAAGGGCGAATTTCTCAAAAAAAAAAGGTTCGGGCATTCGCCGAATTTTCCCCACAAAAATAAATTCGGTCAAATTACTTTGGGACGAAACGGTTAAAAAAACAGTTATTTCCAGGGTCCCGAGCCTGAGGGTGCTGTGAACGTTGTGCCATGCTTAAATATTGGGGAGTTTGGTTTGGTCTTATAAATGTTGTGTTTTGTTTAAAACCGCAGTGACTGGCCGCCATTTAGAACGCTTCACTATAAAATTCCCCCGGGCACTTAAGGGGCAAAATGACCAAAAAACTCCCGGGGAAAGTAGCCTGATAAAGTCATGCCAGCAAAACTGGAAAAAAAAAAGCTGAGAGCTCAGGTGGAACATTAGTGACGAGTGTGGAGGTGCGCAGAGCCCCGCACTGAGGTCAGAGAGTGGCACATTTACATTTTGGAGGTCAAAAGCAGGGGTAGGCCACAGAGTGGCACCCTTGCACTGTGGAGGGTTCGGCGCAGCCCCAGCGAGCATGAGGTCAGACGTGGCACAATGACATTCTGGAGGGGACAAAAACGGGGGGAGGCCCCAAATGGCACAAGCAAGTGGGAGGTCACGGCCAGCAGCACATGGGTCAGGGAGTGGCAAAGACATTCTGGGGGTGGCAAAAACAGGAGTAGGGCCCCAGAGTGGCACAATGACACGTGTGGGGTCACGGGCAGCAGAGCATGAGGTGACAGTGGACAATGACATTCTGGAGGTGGCAAAAACTGGAGTGGCCCAAAAGTGGCACAATGACACATGTGGAGGTCACGGCAGCAAAAGCATGAGGTCAAAGGGGTGGCACTGACATTCTGGAGGTGGCAAAAACAGGAGTAGGCCACAGAGTGGGGACAATGACACAGTGTGGGGGGTGAGTCGCACAGCATAGGTCAGAAGTGGCACAAAAAGCATTTGGGGGTGGCAAAAACGGGTTTGGGCCACGAGTGGCACAATGACAAAGAGTGGAGGGGATGTGGCAGAGCATGAGGTCACGTGGGGACAAACATTCTGGAGGTGGCAAAAACTGGGTAGGCCACAGAGTGGCAAAACAGAGAGTGGGGGTGACGCAGCAGCGATGAGGTCAGACGGGACAATGCACAGTGTGGAGGGCACGCACAGCAGCATGAGGGCCCAAAAAGTGGCCACAATAATTCTGGAAGGTGGCAAAAATGGGGAGTAGGCCACACATGGCACAATGACGAGTGTGGAGGTCACGGCAGCACACAACAGCAGCAGCATGGGGGTCAGAGAGTGGCACAATGACTTTGGGGGTGGCCCAAAAACAGGAGTAGGCCAAAAGGTGGCACTGACCAGTGTGGATGTAGGCACGGAGTGTGGGTGGGTGGGAATGCCAGTCCCTGGAAAGTGGTTGGTGGGAGATGGAGAAATGTCAGCAGATGTGTGGCAAAGGGGGTGGCGGCATCAGAATGTGGCTGAGGGATGTAGTTTGAACCCGATCATTTCTCAAATTTGGGTGAAGCGTCGCGTGGTCTGAGCCCAAGGCATTGGGGTTGGGGAAAACCTGGCCGTCCCCGCCCCGATTCATCTTGACAAAAGTCACGTTCCAAAAATTTCCCCCGGACAAACGGGGTTTTTGGGGT
>JAODAL010041036.1:0-36295 GCA_025379985.1 Phyllomedusa bahiana
CAGCGCAAAACCCTTTTTTTTTTTGTTGTTTTTCCCAAAGAGCCTAGTGGTGACATCATTTGAGGGCCCAGGCGGGGAGTTTTCCCTGCCTGGGCAAGGCTGAAAAAAATTATTGCCAGATAGCCCTTTTTAATGCAATACTTGTTGTAATAGTGCCATTGCGGGCCCCAAATTTTGGTACGGGGTCCCTTTTTTAAAGTGTTACAGTTTCCACCTTAAGACTGCAGAAAATTTCCCTGGGAGAATGATGTAAAGGGGTAGTGCATGGGGGAAGAAGAAGGCCATTTAGGCAGAATCGGGGACGAGCCCTCACACTTCACGCTCTCCGGGGAATCTTTTTTACCCATTTCCCCGATTTTCATAGCTGGTAAGAGTTTGCCCAGTATGCTTTTGATGTTGTGTATTAAAAAAAAAACCCTGTTAATAGTTAGAAAGTTTTTATTACCCGGAAAAACCTCATGTATTTCTATCCTTGTGCTCACATGTTTGGGCAGCCAGTTTTTTTCCCCAGGGTTGCTCCTGTACTAAAAAAGGTGTACTAAAAATGTATTACCCTTTTTTGTCATGCGATCACTGCATCTGTGTTTTTTTCTTGTTTGTAGTTTTACCAATAACTTTTCCCTGTAAATCCATGTTTTTCCCATTCACTCATTTTTCCCAAGCTTTAACTAATAAAAAGTTAAAAGTTCAGAACAAAAGTTTGGAAAATTTTTTGGAAAAAATAGGAGAAGGTTTAGCTGGATGTCGGAAAAACACACAGTTAAAGTGGAAGAAGACAGAACAGAGGGGGAAAACCCAATTTCAATGCATGCCTACAGACCCAAAGACCCTTTTGGGTCCCCTCCCTTTTTTTTCCCATACATTATAAGAAGGGGGAAAAATTTTTCAAAACGTTTTCTGGGGGAAAAATTTTAAGTTTGATCATTTTTTTCTCCCAGTAGGGGGATAATTGATAGGGCCCCTTTTCGGGAGGGTTTTTAGGAAACGGGGATTGAGCATGAAATTATTCCTCGTCCCCAGGGAATTTCCCTTCATGTTTTGTTAAATTTAAAGCCGTCCTTTCTAAAATCAAGAAGCAGAGGTAAAGTGTAGAGAAGGCAGAGATGAATTTTGTTATTTATGCAGGACAAAAACAGAGGACAGAGCTCTAACATTTCATGCTAATGGGCCTCTTATCGGGAGTGATTATCTCCGCCGCTTATTGTGCATGCCGCGCACGCTCGCCTCGGCTTTCTGATTTTTATTTTTTTTTGCCTTTTTTGCATTGATCTTGATTTTACCCTCGGAAAACAATGACCTTGCGAGAGCAAACAGGTGAAGTAACTGTGCAACCGGCGTGTCGGCGCACACATCCCGCGAGCGCGCCGCTTCCTAACGGAGCGCATCAGCATCTGTCTGGAGGAATTGGGAGAGACTGAAGTTTGGACGATCACAGGAACTGGACCTTGGGTAAAAAAATAAATGTGAAAAAATAAAAAGAAGCAGTTTGCATAGTAAATAATGGTCGTGTGATGCTCGGCTCGATGGATATCAAGAGCGGGAATGGAGCCTCTTTGCGGCGCAGCCGATTTATTTTTTTTCTCATTTTCAATCTACCTAAAGACATGAGGGTTAATTTTTTTGCGGGACAAGATGAACTTTTTAATAATTACACTGACCGCACCATTGAGTGTACTGGGAACCCCTCAAAAATGATGTGCGTGAAAAGAAATGTCATTGCCAGGGCCATCTTTTCTATTGGGCACACTAGGTAGTTGCCTGGGGGCCCCACAAGTATAGGGGCCTCAGATGGTCTGTGGATGTCCCAGGAATACAAGAAACATACCAATGATCCCATTGCTGGCTTTGATTATTTAACCGTTTATGTGATTTTAGGTCATTCAAACAGTTAAAAAACCCTTGGGGGGAAGGGGGGCCCAAAGGGTCCACTGTCCAATTAGTCTTGTAGGCTGCAGGGGTACGGTGCCCAACATAAAGGTGTGATGATATGGGTGTCTTGGGAGTTCTAGAAGCATGTTCAGTATTTGGCAGGGCCCACTGCAGACTTGAAGAAGGGGCACTCTTCCCCTTGAAAAAAAATTTAAGTTCTCGGTTCAAATTTTTATAAAAAATGTTTAAGCTGCCCCCGACTTTCAACGTGATCTCAAAATCGGGCAGTCCCTATGCTATCTTTACCTCTCAATCGAGCCAATCAGCCTCTCACTGGGTCACCGACCTCCAATAATTCAGAGAGAAAAAATTAAAAACCGAACCAGCAAGCTGCAACTTCTTATTTTTTTCTCTCCTGGATAAAGGAGGTCAGTTGACCGCAGTGAAGCCTGATGGTGCCTCTATTGAGAGTAGGGGATAGGTAGGACTTCCCTATTTGAGATCACGTTGAAAGTCGTGGCAGCTTAAAACATCTTTTGATCAAAAAATGTGAACCGAGAATCTCAAAGTTTTTTCATGTATGATAGATAGCATAAATGCTTCTTTAGGGATTTCCACATAATGTATATCTCTTCCATTGGGCACACTAGGCAGTTGCCCGGGGGTTCCACAAGTATAGGGGCCCCAGATGGTCTGTGTATGTCCCAGGAATACAAGAAACATACCCTGGATCCCGTGTTGGCTTTGCTTTTTTTAACTGCTTAGAGTGGATTTTAGGTTGTGCAATCAGTTAAAAATAATGGTGGAGAAGGGAGCCAAAGGCTCTCTGCTGTGCCAATTAGTCTTGTAGGCTGCAGGCTGCTGGTGTCCAGACATAAGTGGCCTGATAATATGGGTGGTGCTGGGGGGGGGGGGGGGGGGCTAGAGCATGGTCAATAATATGTCATGTAATGGTCCAGCGGCCCACTGCGCAGTGTTTATGCCCATGGCCCAAAATACTATTAAGATGGCCCTGGTGATTGTGCCATTTTTTGCAGTCTTTGGTTTTTATTGTAGTCTCACTCTTCAGAACAAATTATATCTATATTCTGCATTTCGGTACAATTCTGGCGAACCCAAATATGTAGTATTTTTGTTTTGTGATAGTGCTTTTAAAATATTTTTTTAAAAATTACATTTTTTTTACTTTGCGCTGCAGTTCCATTTTATGCAACCAATAACTATAACTAAACAATTGTGGTATGAGATGTCAAAGTCCTGACCATAAAGGGGGTGTCCTGCCAAACACACTGAGGGCGTATCGATAGGATAGGCTATCAATGGTTCCAGCTCTGCGACCTGCACCTATCTCCAGAACCAGCCCCGGAAATCTCCGTTTTGAATGAGGAGGTGGTCAGAATGCTCTTATTGATTTCAATGGATGGGGCGCGCTGCCCGACTGTATTTGAAACTCACATTGAAAGCAGTAGGAGAGTTCGAGCCACGTCTCTGTGTTGAATGGAGACTTATCAGGGTCAAATCTTGAGATAGGTGCAAGTTTCATATTTGGAACCTGCACCTATTGCACATCGATGGACTTTCCTATGGAGATCGTGTGGTCTGATCTGAGAAGGGTGCTGCACACATGGCTGAAAGGGAATAGACAGAGTAATAAATTCCATGGATCATTGACTTTTCTCCCTGCACTGTGGGCGTCTACTCAATGTGATAAATAAAAGACATGAGCAGTGCAACTGTCTGTGTGTTATTAGTCATATAGGGCTGTAACGGTCTGCGGTAGTGGATCCGCTGGACCACCGCAAGCCATGGTGGAAGCCAGCCTCGGACTGGCCCACAGGGGAATAGGGGAAACCCCCGGTGGGCCCTTTGATCATGGGAGACCCAAAGTTGTTTTTTACTCCATATACATTCTCAGAAGCGCAAAAGAAATAGAAATATGTGGAGAAAGCAAGAAGCAAGTAATAGAGGCATACACAGTCATTTACAGCAGGGCCCCTAAAATAAACTACACCGGTGGGCCATAAAAACACAATTGTGGGTCCCTAGAGTCAACGTACCCACCTATGGACCCTAACACCACAGTCCGACACAGGTGGAAGCCACACCATGGAGCGGAATCCTAAGTAGGTCCCGGTTTTTCACCATAGCCCGCCGCAAAGCGGGAATGGACTTGCCGTGGGGCCAGGGTAGGCGAGGTACAGATACGGTCAGGCAGGCTCATAGTCCGGACAGGCAAGAAGGAGAGGGCAGGTGGCAGAGATTCGTGTTCAAGGAACGAAGTGCAGAAGGGGTACGGTACCACGGTAATCAGGACAAGACTTCATGAACGCTTTCTCAATAGGCAATGGGCACTAAAGATCCGGCGAGTTCCCTAGAAGAGGCAGGCATAAATAGGGCAGCGACCGGCAAAGCCAATTACCGTGCGCTGGCCCTTTAAAATTTAAACACTTCGCCGTCGCACGCGCGCCCTAGGGAGCGGGACTGCGCACCCGCCGAGATCAGAGCCTGCAGCAGGAGCGTGCCGGGTAAGTGAGACTCGGACATGTATGGTAATGACGCGCCCGTCGACCCATATGCGGTGACGACTTGTGGCCGCTCAGCAGACTTGCAATACGGATGCGCCTGCGACCCGGGACGAGGGTCGCAGGGGCATCCGTGACAAGGGCGTCATGCATGAAATTTGGCGTGTGAACGCCAAATTTCATGCTCATAATAATAGCCTAGAATACGCCCAATTTATGAATCCGCTTTACAGCAGGTCATAACACTTGGGCGACAGTTTGGGATCAGGTAAACCACTTTGAAAGTGCTCTACCTGTTCCAGCAGTAATGCACCTGGAAATGCCATAGCGAAGCTATAAATATGTAGCTTCGTACGGTTCTAGTGCGCCCCGCCTCCTGCACATCCCCCGAGATCGGGCGCATTACAAAGCGCTGCAGGCGCTCTGTAATGCTCCTGAGAATGGCGTGTGGGAGATTTGAAAATGTATGAACGGGGCTGCGCCTGATATCGGGCTGAAAAGACGCCAAATATCTTGCGCAGCCCCGTTCATACATATCGCCCATAGTGTCCCTTTATAGGTATCTATACAGTCACACCAATCTGTTTTGGTAATCAGTACAGAAATTTACATTCAAAAGGGTTCACTTACGTTTTTTTGCCTACATTTTGGGTGTTTACTAAATGTATGCAATAACAGGCATGAGTAGTACAACTGTCTGTGTGTTATCGGTTACTTTGGGCAACATGTATGTACGGGGCTGCGCCAGCCCAAAAACTGTCCTTTCAGCCCAAAAATTGGCGCTCGATGTATGAGCAGGTGCACCGCAAAATTGGGTGCATTATCGGGCGCCCGCGGCACTTTGTAATGCCCCCAAGATGTGGGGGTGTTCTGGGGGCGTCGCACCACAACCGTATTATTCTACACATTGATGACTGGAGGACGGCAAAACTGGGCGCATTACTGCTGGGACAGGTAGAGCAAGGTACAACGGGTTCACCTGAGCCTGAGGTGTCGTAGTGGAACTAGAATGCGCAACATCTATGACCCACAGAAGAACAGGTCCAGACATTCTAGTGCATTCTATGCTACTAATGTGCGCAAAAAAAATGTCTTCTCGGCGCCAAAATACATACATGTCGCCCTTTGTGTCCGTTTATAATTGTCTAAACAATCGGACCAAGTAATCAATACAGAAATTCAAGCAATTCCAAAGAGTTCACTAAAATTTAAGAAAAAATAAATAAAACAGAAAAGCACTTTACTCTGGGGATAGTATAGAGCAGTTATTTAGGCCCAGTGTGGTACTGTTATTACTACTACTACTTGGTTGGGGTCACCATGACAGTTGCAGTTGAACCTAAGGCTATGTCTACACTGCATTGGACAAAAAATGGCCACTTTGTACAAAAACCGCGGTCGCTTCCTCGGTTCCTGGACGTCCGCCCATACAAATTACTGTAAGGGAAGACGGCAAGAAAACGAGAAAAGCGCCGGCGTATGAACAACCCATGTTTATATAATACGCCCCGCTGCCGAAAGACAGCAGAGGAAAGACGAAGCTTTGTAGAGTGCAGCTCGTCTTTCCTGTTGCCGTCTATGGGGCCCAGGAAACGATCGTATCTTCGCACTTTAAAAAACGAAAAGCGCCGAAGATACGATCGTTTTCCTGTGCAGTGTAGACAGAGCCTAATATTGTAGCATTAACCACATTAACCAAGTAGCAGTTTCATTTGCCAGCTGCGGCCACTGTTACCTGCAACAATCAGGGCACCTTCTGGTGCTATTTTTAATGTACTGCAGTTGTTATTCGTAGACATTTCAGCACATTTAAACTAAATGGAATAATGCATTTAACATTTTGCAACCAACAAAAAGAAGAGGGCTTTCTCTCACTTAACCAGATGTGCAGCAGAACATAATCCTGCCTTCTGCCACATAATGTAATTAATCAGGACCATAAGTATATATATATATATATATAATATATATATATATATATATATATATATATATTATAAATTAATATATATATATATACTAGTATACACACATACATACAGAATGGAGTCTAAGAGAAATAAAAACAAGCGATACCAGTCCTGCTACGGGAGTTTGACAAACACATCAATAACCTGCGCACACTAACACTATTACTGATATGGTTAAAAAGCGGACTGAAGACAGCGTTTGTCCTGCAGAAGAGAGATACAGCTTGCTAAAATCCTATTTGCTTTCTCAAGACTCGGTGGGTCAAAAGCAAATTGAGGATTTGTTACATCCAACAGAGGGCGCTGTGGGCGTCTCAGCCCCTTTCCCATAATGCCTTGTGATACGTTAAACAATGACATAGCAACATTAAGATACAGTTGAAACCAGAAGTTTCCCTCCCCTCTATATAAAAATCCCCATCTGCAGGTTTTTTTTTTCTCTCCCTCTATATAAAAGCCCCATCTGCAGGATTTTTCTCTTTCTGACATGAATCAGAAAACCTTCCCCTTTTAGTCAATTAGGGGGGAACCAAAAGAGTGAGGGATTACTATTTGCCAAAATGAGAATAATGAGGAGAGAGAATGTTTTTTTAAGGCATTTTTATTTACTTTCTGAAAAGTCAGAAGTTTTTTCCCCATTTCATTGAGTATTTTGGATAGCTTTTCCCTTAAACTGTAGGACTTTGGTCCAACGTTGCTGGATCCTTCCACAAACTTCTCACAATAGTTGGTGATGAATTTTTGGCCCTTTTCCTCCCGACAGAACTGTGTCACTGAGCCCATTTAGTGGGGTCGTCTTGCTCGCACCGGCCTTTTCAGCTTTGCCCATAAATTTTCAGGGATTGAGATCAGGGCTTTTTTTTGTGATGGCCGCTCCAAAAACACTGACATTGGTTCTCCTTCAGCCACTTTGTAACCAGTTTTGGGCAGTAGCTTCGGGTCATTGTCCATTTGGAATGACCCATTTCCGCCCAAGCTTGAAATTCCTGGCTGATGTCTTGAGATGTTTGCTTCAGTATTGCACATAATCTTCTTTTACTTATGATTCCATCAATTTTTGAGAAGTGCACAGTACCTCCTGCAGCAAAACAAACCCCAAAACAACCCCACAACATGATGCTGCCACACCCATGTTTCCACAGTTTGGGATGGTTGAAGTTTCTTAGGCTTCCAATCTTCTCTCTTGGCCAAACATTTTCAATTTTAGTTCGTCAGTACCACAGACATGTCCTCCAAAAATGTAGGTCTTTGTTCCTGTTAAACTACACACAGTCATCTGGCTGTTCTATGTTCTTTTGGATAGAAGGCTTCTTCCTGGCAGAGCGGCCCTTTCAGCCCATAAGTGATACAGTACTCGTTTCCACTGTGGATAAAGACATGAATCTTACCAGCTTCCTCCAGCATTCTTTCACAAGGTAATTTTGGCTTTTTTTTCTTGGGTTGATATGCACATGTCGGACCAAAGCTCCGTTCATCTCTGAGAAACAGAACCCATCTCCTTCCTGAGCGTATATGTCTGGACATTCCCTCTTGTTGTAACTTGTGTATAATTGGTTTTGTAAAGATCAACGAGGCCCCTTTCAGTACTCTTGAAAAAGGCTCCCAAGGAATATCCGACTTTAGATTGTTTTCTGTGCAAGTCCACAATTACTTTTCAAAAGACATTTGTTGATTTCTTTAGACTTTCCATGATGTTCACACAGAAGCAGAGTGTCCTCTGATGTGCTTTAAATACATTCACAGCGTTGTCTCTAATTAACCAGATGTTGCCAATTAACCTTATCAGACGCCTCCAAAGACTGACCATCATCATAAGGGCTGATCCAATTGTTAAAGGCATAGTAATCCCAGTGTATGGAAACCTTTGACTCTGCAGAAAGTAATAAAAAAGAATTAAGAAATTCTCTCCTTATTCTGACATTTGTCAAATAGAAAGAATTTTGTTTCCTAATTGACCTAAAACGGGGAAGGTTTAATCGGATTTCATGTCAGAGAGGAGAGAAGATAAACCTGCAGATGGTGCTTTATATATAATATATATATAAATATTATATATATATATATTATAGTTATATAGTATATATATAATATATATACAATATGATATATTGTGGATGGAAACTGCTGGTTTCAACTGTGTATGTTACATCAGTGTCTCTGTGAACTTTAAATATTTCTTACAGACCATTATATATTATACGCAGTATTGTCCCTTACACCTTGTATGCTGCAAAAACTACTAAAATACTACCTATGTACAAGAATATAACTACAATAATACTGCCCCCTATGTACAAGAGTATAACTACTATAATACTGCTCCTATCTAAAAGATTATAACTACTATAATTACTGCCCCCTATGTACAAGAATATAACTACTATATACTGCTCCATATGTACAAAGATATAAACTACTATAATACTGCCCCCTATGTACAAGAATAAAAATACTATAATACTGATCCCTATGTACAAGAATATAACTACTATAATACTGCCTCCATGGTACAAGAAATATAAACTACTAAAATAATGCCCCCTATGTACAGAATATCACTACTATAAATACTGCCCCTCTATGTACAGGAATATAACTACTATTAAGTAATACTGCCCCTATGTACAAGAATTTGAAAAAAAAAATAATTACTATAATACCGCCCCCTTGTACAAGATATAACTACTATAAATACTGGCCTCTATGTACAATAATATATCTACATAATGCGCCTCATATTTACCAAGAATATAACTACTATAATCTGCTCTCTATAGTACAAGAATATATCTACTATACATACTGCCCTATGTACAAGAAATATAACTACTATAATACTGCCGCCTATGTAACAAGAATATAACTACTATAATACTGCCCACTATGTAAGAAATATGAGCTACTATAATACTGCCCTCTATGTACAGGAAAATAACTACTATAATACTGCTCCCTATGTACAAGAATATGAATTACTATAATACTGCCTCCTATTACAGAATAGATAATCACTGGTGTTGTTTTCAACTCCTCACCATAGGCAAGCAGGAAAAAACTCAGTATAAAACTTGGTGTAGGTCGGCGCAGGCAATGGTAGAATAAAATAAAATAAAATAAGGGACGAGACAACTAGGCAATCATAGCCAATTAATATGTCTCTTTAAAAGTCGACATATTAAAAGCAGAAAACAGCAAGAAACGCGTTTTCCCGAGGATCTAACCTCGCTTCATCAGTTGGCCAATGTTGTTTCACAACTGCAGTGGATTGTCCCTTTATATAATAAATAAAGTTTTACAATCACTCAATAAAACATAAAAAATGTTATAACAAGAATAAAAACAGCTTACATTTTTTGTTGGAAAAGATATAAATAACTGTAAAAAAAATATAAAACATTTTAAACAATATTTAGAAAATGACCTAATCTCCTAAAATAAAAAGATTTTAAAAGATAAATTAAATGTAACTGTGCAATTAAAAAACCGAGGACATTAGGGAGAGCACTTGTCCTGATTACCAATATAGTTCAAACCAATATTAGTTCACTCAAGTTCAGCTTAATTAGTTACTCTGAAAAAAAACAGCAGGTGTAACTGTGCTAACATATCATTTGTCAAAAAATAAAAGTATGCCCAAAAAAAAAAAAAAAAAAAAAAAAAAAAATGTAATGCCCGGATAAATGTATGCACAAAAAAACAAAAAAAAAAAAAAAAAAAAAAATGGTATGCCCGATAAATTATGGCACAAATAAATACATAAAGTAAAATGTATGCTGCCGATAAATGTATGCACCAAAAAACAAAAAAAAAAAAAAAAAAAAAATGTATGCCGGATAAATGTAATCACCAAAAAACCAAAAAAAAAAAAAAGATGTAAGCCCGATAAATTATGCACAAATATAATAAGATGCGGGCTTAAAATGCCGAGGGGAGAACTCAGTGAATGTAACAGAATTCAATGATAAAGCTCCTGTAATAGAGAATATCATTATTTCTGATGATAACCAATTGGAGTGAGGGGGAAGTTTAGTGAGGTGCAGGACGTAGGGGGCTAATGAACACATAGTAATTCTAAATCCACAAAGATTAATAATAAACTACCGCCTCTAAAAGTGAACATAGGTGCAATCACCTCCCATCAGTCTTTCTTTTTTAGAATTGAACCGCGCATTAGTATTAATGTTCATCACACGACAGAGCAACTCCCTGGTAATGAAATTAGATAAATCAAACAGAAGAAAGAAAATTAACAACTAGAAGGGGGCGAGGGAATCGCAAGCAGGAAATAGGAACTCCCTCCGTTCAGACAACTCAGATACGCCATGAAGAGTAGTTCCCATATCTAAAAATAACAAAAAAAAAATTAACAAAAAATAAAACGAAAAATCTAGTGAAAATTTACAATCTGTCGGATTACACCCTCAAAGATTGAGAATAAAATATTACAGATAAGGCATGAACTTTCTGCCCAGATTCCTCTTTAGATCCGTTTTCAGTTTATAAAAGATTTTAACTCTCTTTAGTTCTTAAATTAACTCTACAAGATATTTTCCTAAATAAAAAGACAGATCCACCTAAAACTGCTACAAATACTGACACAGAAGTGAACTTGAGAAAAGAGAGATCAAGGTTAAAAGTAAATCTAACTTTTAACCCTTTGTTTGCACAGGTACCATATCTCTGTATTCTTTGACTTAGGTATCAGAGGATTTCCGAAAAATCAAGAGCAAACTCCTATGAAATGTAATTTTACCCAAGCAAGAAAATCTGCTTTAAAGGATTAGCTAAGAAATAAAAATATTGCTATTAGAAATGCAGATAAAGTGAGTATTGTCATCCTGAACCTATCCAGATTTATAATAATGACACTAAGATATCTTGAAAGACGAGAATTATTATGAAGAATCACCCCCTATAGTTCACGATGAACTCCAATAAAAGTGTTTGAATATATTATCCTTAAACAGAGCCCTGAACGAGAGAATAATCAACGAAAGGATGAGTTTAAATTTATAAGGATTAAAATCACCATCCACACCAGCAACTTTTATTTTTTTACCTAAAATACACTATGAGTTGAGAAAAAACCTCCTGGGAGACCTATTGTGTCAGTGTAAATTCCACATTGTCCTAATTGTCACATTATAGGCATCTCCCTCCAACCTTGTAATAAATCTTAGAAGTTTATTTGAAAGATTCTGACGATATTTTAAGGTAACTTAGTTGTTTTAAATGGGATAAAAGGACTACTTGTTTCTGACACTCGATGTAACAGCTCATTATTCGAACATTGTACATGCTCAGGGTATAAGCATTAAAAAATTTTTGATCTGTTGATGCAAATTTAAGTAATAGTTTTAAAAACATTTTTATGGGAAGGCCCTATGAACTTATATTTCAAAAATTTTTTTTTACATATAATCAAACACATTATCAATCAGAAAAAATTTTAAAATGTCTCAGCTATGGGACAAAAGTAGCCCCTCTTTCGCGCCAACCTATTTATGGCAAATTCAGGAGGATTATAACTAACCTCCAGACAATCCATTTGAACACATAGTTGTATTTATAATAGATACATAACGATCTTATTCTTGACTGGAAAGGAACACCCTTGAAATCACACGAGTTCACTAATACCTAAACCATAACCAAGAAGGATTACATCACAGGGAACACCAATCCTTTGAAATTAATTATTTAGATCTATGCCTGTTTAATCTGGGCGAGAGTGCGACGGCGCGCGGGTAAAATCAAAAAATTCCTTTAAAGCCTCGATTCTGTCAAATAGTTACCTACATTTTGACAGTAGTCATTTTCGTAGTTGGACCATAAATGTTCCTTTCGGACAATTCATGACGTATTCTAAAAATTGGCACATAGGTCCCTCAGACTTTTCCAGTCAAGCAGACTATATAGAAAAAAGTTTTAGCAAAAGAAATTCCCGCAAAAATTGTTAAATAATGCAAAGAAAAAAGCGTTACTTAAAATCAGAAAGAGTACCTGTACCCTGACGCCTAGAATCAGGGGCAGGGAGTACAGAACCTCTACCTCAAAAAACTATCATTAGAAACAAGAAACAGGTTTAGTTTTTATACAACAAATAACTCCCAACACAAAGAAATCCAGAAAGATCCTACAAAAACATTGGGGGATACTTAAGCTGGACCCCCACGCTGAAACCAAATCCCACCCAATAGACCACCATAATCTATCGCAGGGCTAAGAACGGATAAAAAATCTGATAGCCCCCTCTAGGTTTTAAAACATCTTAAAAACATTGGAGAGGAGAAAGAAGGTACCCGTTGTGGAATCACCTGAAACAAACCGACTGGTACATCGAGATGCGGGGGGGTTCCAAATCATGTAAGTTTGTAGTATCATTGTAGAATCCAAAGACTTTGTATCGTTTTAAAACAAAGAAAAAATTCCTGGTGAAAAGGACATATGAACAAGCGGGAGTTCCTATGTGCTTTTGTGGTATACAGATATAGGTCTAACTCATGAAGTTTCTAAAAAGTGAATAACCATAGATACAACATCAATTCATATGGTACTCACCCACAGTATTCCCAAAGCATTTCGAAATCCATAAAGTAACACTCCTAGCTTTACGTACAGCCTATTGAACATGTTCCTGACCATGTACAAATAGAAGAAAAGAGATTGTCCGAAAAAGGGAAACCTTTTTGGATCTAATAAACTTAAATACCCCTTCATCCCACATGGCTTGAAATGAGATGAACTGATTTCAATTGTCTGATATTTAATTTTTATTTGCGCATATATTTATCGGGCATACATATTACTTGTGCATTTTTCCATTGGGGGGGCATATATTTGTTATAAAAACATTTCATTGTGCTTTATATGTGCATATATTTATTGGCAACATTTTTATTGGGCACAATTTTATCAGGCATAACCTTTTTTTTTTTTTTTTTTTTTTTTTTATTTTATTAAATTTTTTTTATTTTTAGTATTTTTTTTATTTTATTTATTTTATTTTATTTTTTTTAATTTTTATTGAATAATTTTTTTTTTTTTTTTTTTTTTTTTTTGGTGCATACTTTTTACGGGCAAACATTTTATTTATATATTTTTTTGTGCATACATTTATCGGGCATACATTTTTTTTTTTTTTTTTTTTTTTTTTTTGGTGCAATACATTTATCGGGCATACATTTTATTTATCTATTTAGTTGTGCATACAGTTTAATCGGGCGAACATTTTTTTTTTTTTGTTTTTTTTGTGCATACATTTATCCGGCATACATTAATTTATGTAATTATTTGTGCATACATTATATCGGGCATACAATTTTTTTTTATTTTTTTGTTTTTTTGTGCATACATTATCCGGCATACATGTTTTTTTTTTTTTTTTAGAAGAGAAGAAGGGCATACCTTTATTTTCTTGACAGAAAATATGTATCAACAGTACAACCTGCAGTTTTTTTCAGAGTAAACCTAATAAGCTGAACTTGAGGGAACAAAATATTGGTTTGAACTATATGGAACAGGACAAGTGCTGCGTGCCGCGGCGGTAAGTGGAGGTCCTCGTAAATGTCAGTACATTCTAATTTATCTTTTTAAAATCTCTTGTTATTTTTAGAGATTAAGGTCATTTTCTAAAAATTGTTTTAAATGTGTATATTTTTTACAGTATATTGTATACTTTTCAACTAAAAATTAAGTGTTATATTCTTGTTAAACAGTTTTTATGTTTTATTGAGTGAATGTAAAACTTTTATTAATATACAAGGACAATCCCATCGCAGTGTGAACACATGCAACTGATGAAGCGAAGGTAGACCCGGGAAAGCTCGTCTTGCTGTGTCGCTTTTTAATTTGACATTTAAGAGACATATTCATTGCTAGATGCCTAGTGTCTCGTCCCTTATTTTATTTTTTTTTTATTCTACCCATCGCCTGACGCTACATCCAATTTTCTACTAGTTTTCCTGCTTCCTATGGTGAGGAAGTGAAAACACAGTGATTATCTATTGCTGCCCGTGAGACCACCAGAATCTGTGGGGCTTACCGACCTGACTTGGAGTTTGGCGCTCGGCTTTGATCCTCGGGGATCGTCAATTTGCTACAAACCTTATATGGAGTTTGTGCCATTTACCTCGCACAACTCGTCCAGCGTGAGAGACTAATACACAAGAATTTTTAAACTTCATACAAAATGTTATGTGCACGAGGTTGCGCTTCCTTCTCTGCTCCTTGTGTTCATTTTACATGATCTATTACTATGTACAGGAATATTAACTACTATAATACTGCTCCTAAGTACAAGAAAATAAACACTATAATACTGCCTCCTATGTACAAGAATATAACTACTAAAATACTGCCGCCCTATGTACAATAGATGAGGTGAGAGCGTACGAGATGAGGATACTGCCCTCTATGTACAGGAATATAACTACTATAATACCGCCCCCCTATGTACAAGAATATAACTTCTATAATACTGCCCCCATGTACAAGAATATAACTACTATCCCCCTATGTACAAGAATATAACTACTATAATACTGCCCCCTATTAACAAGAATATAACTCTATAATACTGCTCCCCTATGGTCCAAGAATATAACTACTATATACCTGCATCTATGAACAGGAATTTAACTACTATAATACTGCCTCCTATGTACAAGAATATAACTACTATAATACTGCCTGTAGCATCTGGGTAGTGGATCCGCCGGAACACCGCAAGCGGTGATAGTTAAGCCACGCCAGGGAGCGGAGTCTAAGTGGCCCCCGGTATTCACCAGAGCCCGCCTCAAAGCGTGATGACTAGCGCTGGTGAGGCTTCCAGGTTCGTCCACCCTGACGTGACTTCTTGCGCTGGCGGCCGAGGTGCAGCAGAGGTACCAATCGTGGATCCACAAAAAAATCGTAGTCGTGGGCAGGCAGGAAGTCAGACAGGCGTCAGAGGTTTCGAGTCAAGAAACGTAGCAAGGGTCTGGTACACTGTAAGCGAGAATACCTTAAGAACGCTTTTCTAAGGCTTGAGGCCAACATAGATTACCAGCAAGGAAGTATTGCGAAGCGAAACCTTAAATAGGGGAAGCGCCCGGCAATTACCAATTACCGGGACACTGGCCCTTTAAATTTTTACAAGAACCGCGCGCCGCAAGGGGCGGGCACGACGGCCTAGCCTTGTCAGAGGACGCGGACGGGACAGGAACGAGACCAGGTGAGTCCCCGGCAGGAGTGGACCCCCGGCTCGCCTTGCGGCCAGCGGTGGCACCCGACCCGCTACACTACCCCTATGTACAAGAATATACCTACTATAATACTGCTCCTATGTATAAGAACATATCTACTATAATACTGCCTCCTATTATAAGAATATAACTACTATAAATATTGCCTCCTATGTTCAATAATATAAAAACTAAAATGACTGATCCCTATGACAAATATATAACTACTATAATACTGCCAACCTATGTACAAGAATATAACTACTATAATACGTCCCCCTATGTATAAAAAGAATTATAAATACTATAATACTTCCTCATATGTAAAAGAATATAACTACTACAATACGCCCCCTACTGTACAAGAATAATATACTACTATTATACCTGCCCCTATGTACAATAAAATAACTACTATAATACTGCCCCTATGTACAAGAATATAACTACTATAACTGCCCCCCAATGTCAAGAATATAACTACTATAATTAACTGCCCCTATTACATAGAATATAACTACTATAATACGTCCCTCAATGGTACAAGAAATAACTACTATAATACTGTCCCCATGTACAAGAATATAAACTACTATTAATACTGCTCCTATGAACAAGATATAACTACTATAATACTAGTCTCCTATGGAACAGGAATATAACTACTATAATACTTCCGCCCCCATTGTACAAGAATAAACTACCTATAATCTTCCCCCTATTACAAGAATATAACTTACTATAATATCGCCTCCTAGTACAAGAATATAACTACTTAATACTGCCCCCTATGTACTAGAATATAACTACATAATACTGCCCCTTATGTTACAAGAAGTATAACTACTATAATACGCCCCTATTACGAGGGGGGATGAAGTGATACTACTATAATACTGGTCCTTGTACAAAATTATCTACTAATTACTGCCCCATATGTAACAAGATAATATAACTACTATAATACTGCTCCTATGTACAACATATAACAACTATAAATACTGCCCCTATGTACAAGAATATAAACTACTATAATACTGCCCCAATGTGTACTGAAATATAACACTATAATACTTGCCCTATGTACAAGAATATAACTACTATAATACTTTCCCTATGTACAAGAATTAAATCTACTATAATACGTGTCCCCTATGTACAAGAATATAACTACTATAAAACAGCCCCCTATTTACAAGAAATATAACTTCAATAACTTCCCCTATGTTACAGATATAACTACAGTAATACTGCCTCCTATGTGTACAAGAATATAACTACTATAATACTGCCCCCTAAGTGCTAAATATAACTACTATATTACTTCACCTATGTACAAGAATATAACTACTATAATACTGCCCCTAATTACAAGAAAATAACTACTATAATACTGCCCCCTATGTACAAGAATAGAACTACTATAATACTGGGCCTTGTTACAAGAATATAACTTCTATAATACTGTCCCCTATTACACGAATATATCTACTATAATATACTGCTCCTATGTACAAGAAATATAACAACATAATACAGTCGTGGCCTATGTACTGAATATAACTACTATAATACTGCCTCCCTATGTACAGAAATATAACTAACTATAATACTGCCCCGGCGAAGGGGTGAAGCGAGGGAGGTGGAGAGAATGTAACTTCTATAAAATACTGCCCCCTATGTACAAGAATATAACTACTATAATTACTGCCCCCTATGTACAAGAATATAACTACTATAATACTGCCCTATATACAAAAATATAACTACTATAATACTGCCCCCTATGTACAAGAATATGATATTTCTACAATAATACTGCCCCTATGTACAATAAGAATAAACTACCTATAATACTGCCCCCTATGTACAAGAATATAACTACATAATTATCTGCCCCTTATGTACTAGAATATAACTACTTATAAACTGCATCCTATGTACAAGAAAAAACTACTATAATACTCTCCTATTACAAGAAGTATCTACTATAATACCTGCCTCCATGGTACAAGAATAAAACACTATAATACTGCCTCCTATGTACACAGAATTAAACTACTATACTACCCCCTATGTACAAGACTAAAACTACAAAATACTGCCCCCAATACAAGAATATAACTACATAATACTGCCACCTATGTTACAGAAAATAACTACTATAATACTGCCCCTATAATACAAAAAATATAACTACTATAATACTTGCCCCCTAGTACATATGAATAAAACTACTAAAAAACTGCCCCCTATTTACAAGAATATAACTACTATAATACTGTCACCTATTGTAATAGAATAATAAGCTACTATAATACTGCCCTTGTACAAGAATTAACTACTTATAATACTGCTTCCTATGTACAAGAATATAACTACTAATACTGTCCGACGGAAGGTACGGAGGATAGCAGGGAAAACTAGGCTAAAATACAGCCCCAATGTACAAGAATTAAACTACTATAAAACTGCCTCCTATGGTACAAGACTAAAACTACATAATACTGCCCTATTACAAGAATAAAACTACTATACTACTGCCCCGTATGTAACAATGAATATAACTACTATAATAGCAGCCCCTATGTACAAGAATATACTACTAAAATATGCCCTCTATTACAGAATATTAACTACTATAATACTGCCCTATGACAAGAATATAACTACTATTAATACTTCTCCTATGTACAAGAATATAACATACTATAATACTGAGCCCCTATGTACAAGAAAATACTACGATAATACTGCCCCCTATGTAACAAGAATAATAACTACTATAATACTGCTCCCAACTTACAAGAATAAACTACTTATAATACTGCCCCCTATGTAGCAAGAATATAACTACTAAAATACTGCTCCTATGTACAAGAATATAACTCTTTAAAACTGGTCCTTGTACAATTATTATTTAAAATTTTTAGGCATGGGGGGAAAAAATTTCATTCTGGTACAGGAATTAATATTTTTTACCTGGTAAATGTTGGAGTTCCCTTTCGCGGAGCATCCTCTTGTAAGGGCCCCCACCCTTGGGAATATGTTTTGGGGTCACCTAGACCAATTAATGCCACATGGCCCTATTTGGCTTTAATTAATTTTTGAACAAAATTTCTTAAAAAAAATAAGCACATAGTGAAAACTGAGAATTAAATTTTATTTTTAGAGGGGAATATTTTTAAAAAAATTTTAAATTTCCCCTTTTCCCCGTTTAAATTAAAAGGGAAAAAAAAATTCTGGTTTGGAAAGCTTTTGGGCTTCCTTTAGTACCCCTGACCGCTCCTTTACAAGGACCCCGTTGTTTCCTAGATATTAAGGTTACTTTGAAAAATTTTTCAGAAAATATCCCTTTTCTCAAAGGGTTTAAAGCGAGATGTCCGGGAATGAGGGGGCTTTTCTCAATGAAGTTCTAAAAATTCCCCAATTTGAAGGTCAAAAAAAATCGATTTGTTTCTTTTTTTTTATAAGGACAAAATTCTGTACCTCTCATTCCTGGAATAAGGGGGGAAAAGTTTAATATTTTCAGGAGAGACGGGGAGACTATCTGTACTTTTCCCAAAATTTTCAGGGAGACAGGGGGGCTACATCGTACCTAACATTTACAAGAGACAGGGAGGCATTTCTATCTTACCTACTCATTAAGGGGGACGGGAGGGAGTACATCTGACCTACTTTTTACAAAGGGGAGACAGGGAGGGAGTACTATCTGTACCTACATCATTTACAAGGAGAGACAGGGAGGGAGACTATCTGTCCCAAAACAATTACAGGAGAGACAGGGAGGCTCAGTACTATCTGTACCTACATATTTACAGGGAGAGGACAGGGAGGCTAAGAATATCTGTACCTACATATTTAACAACTGGAGAGACAGGGGAGGCAGCACTATCTGTACCTAAATCACATTACAGGAGGAGCAGGGAAGGCAGTACTATCTGTAACCTACTCTTTACAGGGAGAAGACAGGCGAGGCCCCAGTACTATCTGTAACCTACTATCATTTACAGGAGAGACAGGGAGGCAGTTGCTTATCTGTACATACCATCATTTACAGGGAGAGACGGGAGGGCAGTAATATCTGTACCTACATCACTTACAGGAGAGACAGGGAGGCAGTACTATCTGTGCCATATATCATTTACAGGAGAGCCAGGGTGGCAGCAGTACTATCTGTACCTACTCATTTACAGGAGAAGGACAGGGAGGCAAGTACTATCTGTACTACATCACTTACAGGAGAGACAGGGAGGCAGTTACTATCTGTACCTACATCATTTACAGGAGCAGAAAGGGAGGTAGTTACTATACATGTACCTACATCATTTACAGGGATTTGTGAGAAAGGGAGGCAGTACTATCTGTACCTACATCACTTACAGGAGAGACAGGGAGGCAGTACTATCTGTACCTCCATCATTTACAGAGAGAGACAGGGAGGCAGTACTATCTGTACCTCCAACATTTACAGGGAGAGAGAGGGAGACAGAACTATCTGTACCTACATCATTTACAGAGAGAGACAGGGAGGCCAACATTTACAGGGAGAGAGAGGGAGACAGTACTATCTGTACCTACATCATTTACAGGGAGAGAGAGGGAGACAGTACTATTTGTACCTACATCATTTACAGAGAGAGACAGGGAGGCAGTACTATCTGTAGCTCCAACATTTACAGGAGAGACAGGGAGGCAGTACTATCTGTACTACATAAATTACGGCGAGATACAGGAAGGCAGTACTATACTGTACTCTACATCACTTTACAGGAAAGAAACAGGGAGGCGAGTACTATCTGTATCTAAATAATTTACAGGAAGAGACAGGGAGGCAGTTCTATCTGTTCTAAATCAATTTACAGGAGAAGACAGGGAGGTAGTGCTATTTGTACCTTCACATCATTTACAGGGTGTGACAGGGAGGTAGTACTATTGTAACCTACATCCATTTAAGGGAGAGAGCAGGAGGCAGGTAAATTTCTTACCTACATCATTTACAGGGAGAGACTCTCTCACCACGGGAGGCAGTACTATCTGTACTACATCATTTACAGGGAGATGACAGAAGCAGTACTATCTGTACCTAACATCATTTACAGGAAGAGAAAGGAGGCAGTACTATCTGTAGCCTACATCATTTACAGGAGAGACAGGGAGGCAGTGCTATCTGTAACCTACATCATTTACACGTGAGAGACAGGAGGCAGTACTATCTTTACCTACATCACTTACAGTGGAGACAGGGAGGCATTACTTATCTGTGCCTACATCATTAAGGCGAGACGAGGGAGCAGATGCTATCTGTACCTAACTATCATTACTAGGAGAGACAGGGAGGCAGTGCTATCTGAACCTTACATCCATTTACAGGAGAGACAGGGAGGCTGTATATCTGTACCTACATCGTACTTACAAGGAGAGACAGGGAGCAGTTACTATCTGACCTACTCATTTCCAAGGAGAGACAGGGAGGCAGCACTATCTGTACCTACATCATTTACAAGGAGAGACAGGGAGGCAGCACTATCTTGTACCTAAATCAATTACAGGAGAGAACAGGAGGCAGTACTATCTGTACCTACATCATTTACAGGGAGAGACAGGGAGGCAGTACTATCTGTACCTACATCATTTACAGGAGAGACAGGGAGGCAGTGCTATCTGTACCTACATCATTTACAGGGAGAGACAGGGAGGCAGTACTATCTGTACCTACACACTTACAGGAGGTGACAGGGAGGCAGTATATCTGTGCCTACTTCATTTACAGGAGAGACAGGGAGGCAGTAAAATACTAATCTGCTACACAAACCTTATACCCCCCCCCCCCCCCCCCCCCCCCCCCCCCACCCCCCCCCCCCCCCCCCCCCCCCCCCCACAATCTTCACCCCCCCGCCCCCCCCCCCCCCCCCCCCCCCCCCCCCCCCCTTACTACATCATTTACAGGAGAGACAGGGATGCTGTGCTATCTCCGTACCTACATCATTACAGAGAGACGGGAGGCAGTGACTATTGTACCTACATCTTTTCAGGGAGAGACAGGGAGCAGACTATCTGTACTTACATCACTTACAGGAAGAGACAGGGAGCAGTACTATTGTACCTACATCACTTACAGGTAGAGACAGGGAGGCAGTAATATCTGTATCTACATCAGTTACAGGAAGAGACAGGGAGGCAGTACTATCTGTATCTACATCATTTAAGGAGAGAGTCAGGGAGGCAGTACTATCTGTACTACATCATTTACAGGAGGACAGGAAGGCAGTACTATCTGTTACTACATCATTTTACAGAGGGAGAGACAGGAAGGCAGTACTATCTGTAACCTACATCATTTACAGGGAGAGGACAGGAGGTCAGTACTATCTGTACCTACATCATTTACAGGAGAGACAGGGAGGCAGTGCATTTTACCTACATCATTTATGGAGAGACAGCGAATCAGTACTATCTGTATCTACATTATTTACAGGGAGAGACAGGGAGGCAGTATATCTGTATAAATCATTACAGTGTAGAGACAGGGAGGCTGTTAGCTATCTGTATCTACATCATTTACAGGAGAGACAGGGAGGTAGTACTATCTGTACCTACATCATTTATAGGAGAGACACGGAGGCAGTACTATCTGTACCTACATCATTTACAGGGAGACAGGGAGGCAGTATATCTGTACCTCTATTTACAGAGGAGAGACAGGAGCGCAGTAATATCTGTACCTCCAAACTTTTAGGGAGAGAGAGGGAGACAGAACTATCTGTACCTACATCATTTACAGAGAGAGACAGGGAGGCCAACATTTAAAGGGAGAGAGAGGGAGACAGTACTATCTGTACCTACTCATTTAAGTGAGAGAGAGGGAGACAGTATATTTGTACCTACATTCATTTACAGAGAGAGACAGGAGGCAGTTACTAATTGTACCTACATCATTTACAGGAGGAGAGGGCGGGAGGAGTACTATTGTACCTACATCATTTACAGGTAGCCAGGAAGCAGTACTATCTGTACCTAATCACTTACAGGAAGAAACAGGGAGCAGTATATACTGTATCTACATCACTTACAGGAAGAGCATGGAGGCAGTAATATCTGTATCTACCATCATTTACATGAGAGTAGGAGCTGAGAGTCTATTCTTATCAGGGAGAGACGGCTGTGGTGAGGTACTATTTGTACCTACATCATTTACAGGGAGAGACAGGAGGCAGTACTTTTGTACCTACATCATTTACAGGGAGATGAACGGGAGGCAGTACTTACTGTACCTACATCATTTACAGGGAGAGACAGGAAGACATTTACTATCTGTACCTACATAATTTACAGGGAGAGACAGGGAGGCAGTACTATCTGTACTACATCATTTTACAGGCAGAGGACAGGGAGCTGTGCTATTCTTACCTACATCACTTTACAGGGAAGACAGGGAGGCAGTACTATTGTACCTACATCACTTACAGAGAGACCAGGGAGGCATACTATCTGTGCCTAGATCATTTAAGAGAACAAGGGATGGCAGTATCTATCTGTACTAACTATCATTTACAGGAGTAGACAGGGATGGCAGTGCTATTGTACCTACATCATTTACAGAGAGACATGGGAGCGCAGCTACTATCATGTACCTACATCTTTTGCAGGAGAGACAGGGGAGGCAGTACTTTCTGTACCTACATCACTTACAGACGAGACAAGAAGGAGTACTATCATGTACCACTATCACTTACAGGAAGAGACAGCGGAGGCATTACTATCTGTATTCTAATAATGTACAGAAGAGACAGTAAAACAATTAATCCCCCACAAAAAAAATATGGAGAGAAAATATTATCTGTACCTACTCATTTACAGGAGACGACAGGGAGGCAAACGTGACTATCTGTACTTACTTCATTTACAGGAGAACAGAAGCTAGTACTATCTGTACCTACATCATTTACAGGAGAGACGGGGCAGGCAGTACTATCTGTATCTACTTAATTACAGGGAGAGAAGGGGGCAGTACTATTGTATCTACATCAATTTACAGCGTAGAGACTGGGAGGCAGTACTAATCTGTATCTACCATCATTTACAGGAGGAGACAGGGAAGTTAGTACTATCTGTACCATACAATCATTTAACAAAGTGAGAGACAGGGAGGCAGTTACATCATCTGTACCTACATCACTTAAGGAGCAGAAGGGAGCCAGTACTATCTGTACCTCCCATCATTTACCAGAGAGAGACAGGGAGCTAGATAACTATCATAGTACCTCCAACAATTTTTTTTACCCAGGGACAGAGAGAGGGAGACAGAACTATATGTACCTACATCATTTACAGAGAGAGACAGGGAGGCCAACATTTACAGGGAGAGAGAGGGAGACAGTAATATCTGTACCTACATCATTTTACAGGGTGAGAGATGGAGACAGTACTACTTCGTACCTACATCATTTACAGGAGAGACAGGGAGGCAGTACTATCTTGATACCTACATCTCTATTTACAGGCAGGCAGACAGGGAGGCAGTCCTATCTGTACCTACTCAGTTTACAGCCGAGACAGGAAGACAGTACTATCTGTACCTCTTCTCACTTACAGAAGAAACAGCGAGCCCCCCCAGTATTCTGTATCTTACTATCACTTACAGGAAGAGACAGGGAGGCAGGTACTATCTGGCTATCTACATCAATTTACAGGAGAGACAGGGAGGTAGTATTTGCTATTGTACCTACATCATTTACAGGGAGAGACAGGGAGGCAGTTTCTTCTGTAATTCTTCACTTACTAGGTAGAGACAGAGGAGGCAGTACTATCTGTACTCCAACATTTACAGGGAGTGAGAGTTAGACAGGAACTATCTGATACTACCATCATTTTACAGAGAGAGACAGGGAGGCCACATTACAGGGAGAGATGAGGGAGACCAGTAGCTATCATGTCTTCTACATCATTTACAGGAGAGACAGGGACGGCAGTACTATCTGCCTACTACATCATTGTACAGGGAGAGAAGAGGGAGACAGTACTATTTGTACCATACAATCATTTAAGAGAGAGACAGGGAGGCAGTATATCTGTACCTCCAAACTTTACAGGAGAGACTGAGCGAGCAGTACTATCTGTACCTACATCATTTACAGAGAGAGACGGGGGCCCAGTACTATCTGTACCTACTTCTTTTTACGGGAGAGACGGGGAGGCAGTACTATCTGACCTACATCATTTAAGGGGAGACAGGGAGGCAAGAATATCTGTACCTACATCATTTACAGGGAGAAAACCGGGAGGAAGTACTATCTGTCCCTAAAACTTTTAAGGGAGAGACGGGGGGACGGGTACTATTTTGTATCTACCGCATTTAATCCCCATTCACATCAGGTTTGGGCTTCCATCACCGTTATCCGTCAGAATGCCTTGAAAAAGGGTATCCGGTTTGTGTCCCCCGCCCCTCAGCAATGGGGGGACTGTCGTGCAGCCCTTCAGTCACTCACCCCCCACTTGTCTCAGGATTTTAAAGGAGGATACGTGGAAAAGGTAGAAGAAAAATGCTTTCTCCATCTGCGGCTCGGGCCAAATCACTATTAGATTGGGCCCCCCTTTGGGGGCTCCCAGTAGGTTCCGGGTTTCCCTCAGGAGGGTTTTTTTAAATTTTTTTTCTTTCAAACAAATTTAGAAAACAGAAATTAACATTTTTGTTATTTTTCGGTGAATGGAGCTTTTATTTCATTTTTTTTTTTTTGTAAAAAGTTCACAGCTTTAAGTGCCCCGGTTTTTGGTGTTTTGAAAACATCCCCCAAGGTAAGGATCTTTGCCCCCAGTGCAGTGCAGGGCTCGATGGAATACCGTGCCCACCAGCAGTCCCTTGGGTACAAAAAGCACGGGTTTAGCCCTGGATCACGGAGCCATTTTTCCCACTTTAAATCTGGTGATGTTGGGGTTTTCGGGGGAGAATGTTCTGGACTCGGATCACCTGCAATGGAAAGCAGTAGAAAAAAATAATCCGTGAATGGAGATAAGAATGTGGCAAGGAGGCCGCTCACAGCCCAAAAATTGCCCCATTTAGATAAAAAAGGGGCAGACCTCCTGTACCCCTGACAGACCCCCCCTTGGGGACAGTTTTACTAGAGAAGTTTATCCTCAAATTTCTTTTTATGTCCCCTCTCTTCTGAAACGAAACCAAAACAAACTTCTAAACAGACAGTGGGGGACAGCCGGGGGAAATTTTAATTCCCTTTTAGAAAAAATATGGGGCAGAAAAGTGTCTAAGTGTGTCGGGCCCTTTCTTTGGGAAACCCCACTTTTGGCTTCACTTTTAAAAGGGGGCACTTGTTAAAGCGGGTTTGTGACTAGTTCAGAGAAAGGGACTCTTTTGACCCTGTTATGGGAGCGCCTGTAACTGGATCTGCTATAGAGAAATCTGTACCAGGCCCTACTATGGGGGCACTGAGTCTGGTTCTGTGCCCGGGCATATAGCGGTTGGGGGAGGGTATTAGGTTATTGTGTTTGTAGCAAGGGCTGCTTTTTTACCCCCTTGCCCCGACAAGGGGGGTGCCAAAAAAACAGGGACCCTGGGAAAGAGGTGTATCAAGGGACTGCTCTGTAACCTCTTGTCTAATGGCACCAGAACACGGGAAGGGTGAGGGGCGGGGTTGGATGGCATACAGAAAACAAGAGAGATAGGGGGAAAAAGGGGAGAAAAGGGGCAGGGGAGATGGGGCCCGGGGAAAAGGGGGAGAGAAAGGGAAAAAGAGGGGAGTGTGGGGTTTGTTTTCCCCTCTCAGAGAAGGGAGTTTTGTGTGGGGCTAAAATGTAAAAACAATTTAAAGGGTTTTTGGGTTGAGCCCCCCCCTTGTCAGAGAACCGGGAAAAAGAAAACCCTGGGGTGCGGGGGTTCCAAAAAGGGCAGGTGGGGATGGAGGGGGGGTCTCCCGTCCCCCAGATTTTGCCCTTTGAAAGAGAGACCACCATCGCCACAGAGGAACTTAACCTGCATATGGACTTCCAAAATGATTGTTTTCCCCTCCTTGGGGAAAGGGGATCATACAGGAAAAACCAACGGATGGGGAACACCATTTTTTCAAATTTCAATGAGTTGCCATCCCCAAAATGGGTTATGGGGTCAATAAGGGTGGTTCCCGTTTTTTTTATAGTTGGGTTTTAAGGGGGGGGGTGTTTGGCTTTTTTTTGAGCACTGGGGTTAGCTCTGTCTTTTAACGGTTGTGTTATGGAGGCACTGTAGCTGATTTTATGGGAGTACTGTGATCCTGTAAAGGAGCATTGTGTCTGGGTGTGTGGACACCATTTTATATGGCCAGTTCTTTTTTGGGGGGACTCGTAGCTACTCTTTTTTAAAGGGTACCCGTTTCCTGTTATTTTTATTGGAGGAACCCGTGGTTGGCTTTGGGCCCTGGGTTGTTGTTTTTACTATTATAAAGGGGGGGGACCCTTTAATGATTCTAAAATTACCCCTGTAGCATTTTTAAAAAATCCCGGTTTTAAATTTATCATAATTTTCTTACTTTACTTAAAAGGGTTTAAATAAAAGGGAAAAAGAAGGGGGGTAAAATACCGGGGGGCAGGGGTAGCAGTTGCTACGGGGGCCCCCCCCTGCGCTTTGGGGGGGGCCCCCGGGGGAGCTGCTTAAATGCGGCTACCCCGGGAAGCCGTCCTGGGCCCAAACCGGGAGTTTAACTTAACAGTTACTGCGGGGGGGGGCGGGGGGCATTTCGGGGGCCCGGGGGGCCCTACAACCCCTTTAATGCCCCGGCCCCCCCCCCGAGGTTTCCCAAGAGGCGCGCCCGCTCGGAAATAGCAGGGGCGGAGCGCCGTTTGCCCCCCGTCTTTGACTTCCCCCCTTGGGCCCGGGGGGGGGTCTGTGGTTTACGTGGGCCCGCCTTGGGGACGTTTAATCACCGCGCCGCCCTCGGGTGAGGCAGAGGGCCCGCAGGGGGAGGGACAGAGCGGAGCGAGCGGCGGGATTTGGGGGGGGCGTTTTGGACCAGGGTGAGTAAGGGTTTTTTTTTATTTTATTTTTAAAACCCCCTATGCCTGCCCAAAGCCCCCCATATTTACTGCCCATAACCCCCCATATTCCTTTCCTAAGCCCCCAAATGCCTGCCTATAGCCCCCCATAGGCCGGTCCATAGCCCCCCCTATGTGGCCCCTTTGCCCCCCCAAAAGCCTGCCTATTTCCCCCCAAATGCTGCCCATAACCCCCCCCTTATTTCCTGCCAAAACCCCCCTTTTGCCGGCCCATAGGCCCCCCCTAAAGCCCCCTAAAAGCCCCCCCCAAAAAATGGGCCCACCAATTTCCCCCTTTTGCCTGCCCCATACCCCCAAATATGCCCGCCCATAGCCCCCAATGCCTGCCAAAAGCCCCCCCTATTTCCTTTCCTAAAACCCCCCCTTTTGCCTGCCTATAGGGCCCCCCCTTTGCCTGGGCCCATAGCCCCCCAAAATTTTTTTTCCCAACCCCCATATGCCTGCCTATAGCCCCCATTGCCTGCCTATAGCCCCCCATATGCCCGCCTTTTAAACCCCCCCTATGCCCCGCCTATACCCCCCCATATGCCTGGGCCCTTTTGGGGCCCCCCCTATGCCTGCCTATAGCCCCCCCCTATGCCTACCTCTACCCCCCCCTATGCCTACCTTTTTCCCCCCCTATGCCTTTCCCTTTTAAAACCCCCATATTTCCTGCCTTTAAACCCCCCATATTTCCTTTCCTATACCCCCCCTATGCCCCCCTATCCCCCCAAAAATGCCTTTCCTATAGCCCCCCTATGCCTGCCCATAAACCCCCCTATGCCTGCCCCATAGCCCCCAAAATGCGTTGCCTATAGCCCCCCCTATCCCGCCATTACCCCCCAAAAGCCTACATAAAATCCCCCCCTATGCCTGCCTATAGCCCCCCTTTTTCCCGGCCCCATAGCCCCCCTATGCCTGCCTATACCCCCCTTTTGCCCCGCCAATACCCCCCCTATGCCCGCTATACCCCCCCAAAATGCCCCGCCTTTACCCCCCCATATGCCTGCCTATAGCCCCCCCCTATTCCCGCCTATACCCCCCCCTATGCCAGCCCATAGCCCCCCCTATTGGGCCCGCCCATTCCCCCCATAAGGCCCCCAAACCCATAAACCCCCCCTAAAGCCTACCCCATACCCCCCAAATGCCCGCCAATAGCCCCCATTTGCCTGCCTATTCCCCCCCCATGCCTGCCTTTTAAACCCCCCATATCCTTTCATATAGGGCCCCCAAAATGCCCCGCCTATGCCCCCCCCCTATGCCTGCCTATGCCCCCCAAAATGCCTGCCCTATTTGCCCCAAATTTTATGCCTGCCTGATAGCCCCCAAATGACCGCCTATAGCCCCCCCTATGCCTGCCTATACCCCCAAATGGGCCCGCCTTTAGCCCCCCCCCCTGCCGCCTAAGCCCCCCCCTATTCCCCGGGCCAAAAAGCCCCCATATGCCTGCCTATAGCCCCCATATGCCTGCCTTTTCGCCCCCCAATCCCAACCTAAATCCCCCATAAAGCCTGCCCATAGCCCCCATAAGCCTGCCTATAGCCCCCCTTTATGCCTACCTAAACTCCCCCATAGCCTGCCCATAGCCCCCCCTAATTTGCCCGGGCCCATAGCCCCCCATATGCGTTTCCCATAGCCCCCAAATTTCCACCTATAGCCCCCTATGCCCGCCTGTAACCCCCCCCTTGCCCCGCCTAAAGCCCCCCAAAAACCTGCCTATAGCCCCCATATGCCCGCCTCCTATAAAGGGCCCCTATATCCTGCCTGCCTATACAGCCCCCTATATGCCCCGCCCTTGCCTGCCTATACAGCCCCTATATGCCTGCCCGCCTATACAGCCCCTATATGCCGCCTGCCTTTCCTATACAGCCCCCCATATGCCTGCCTATACAGCCCCCTATCTGCCTGCCTGCCTATAAAGCCCCCTATATTCCTGGGCCCGCCTATACAGCCCCCTATATGCCTCCTCCTATACAGCCCCCTATATGCCTGCCGGCCTATACAGCCCCCTATTTTGCCCTGCCTGCCAATACGCCCCAAAATGCCTGCCTGAAAAGCCCCCCCTATGCCGCCAAACAGCCCCCATATCCCGCCTGTACAGCCCCCATATGCCCGCCTCTACACCCCAAATTTGCCTGCCGTATACCCCCCCAAGCCGCCCCGTATACCCCCACAAGCCCGCCGGGTTTTATTATTTTGGGGGGCCCCTTTAAACTAAACCCAAACCCCCCTAATGGCCCCTATAGCCCCCCTAAAACCCCCTTTTACCTTATGGCTCCCTATAACTTTCCTAAACCCTGCCTTTTCCTATATGGGCAACCCCCCTTTTTGGCTACCTAAACCTTTGCCTAATTTTGGGGGCCCCCTATATCCCCACTAAGCCCTGCCCTGCCTAAATGGGCCCCAAAATTTGCCAGGGGGGGTGTGGAAAAGTCAGGGGTTTAAGATATTTTTGTCTAAATCTGCAGGGACAAAGTGGTCGGGGGATGTCATCAAGATGGGGGACTGAACCGGATTCAAAAACAAAGGGGAAAGTCAAGGATGGTTTAAGAAACGTTTACCTGTGAGTAAAAAGAAGTAACTGCAATGGTTTTTTAAACAATATGTCTGCACGGGGGTGTTTACACTGCTGTCTACCACTTAAAATGGCCCCTGTATGGAGGTAATTACATTCTCAGAGCCCGTGTACTTGGTGTCTTCCACTATATGGTCACGGGAAAGGTGGTTATATACAGTCTGCAGAGCCTTTGTAAAACTAGTTATAACCCCCTTTATTGGGCACTATATTTTTAAAAAATTATTATTATTAGAAATTTGGTTCCCTTTTGTACTGATCCCCGTAATAGTTTTAGGGTTAATTAATTTAGTCACTAAGTGGTGGTAAAATTTGTGGTCCCTTTTTCTGGCGGGATAAACAGGTCCCTTTTTGTTTAAAAGCTTTTTTTTGGTAATGTTTTTTTGGTTTTTAGTGGATTTGTTGGTTGCATTTGATGGTGATATTATGGGGAAGGTTTTTTGCCCCTTGTATTACCAACATTAATTTAAAAGCATGTCCTGGGTAAAAATGGTCGTGGTTTAGGGAGGGGGGGGGGCCCCTCCAAAAGTTGGGTATTGGGGGCCCCGGTTCTTTTAGTTACGGCCCCCCCGGGAATAAGGTACATTGTTCCCAATTTTTACGGGGCCAACGGAGGGTTTTAAAACCACTTTTCAAAGCAAGGGGTTGCCATCCCAAACACATCAATAAACCTATCCACGTTGTGGACCTGACTTGTATCAGTCACTCTAATATAGAGAATACATCTGGGGCCTCCAAGCATTTTAGGGAAATTAAAACGCAAAAATACGCCCCCTTTTGTTTTTTTTTTTTGAAGAAAAAATTTCAAAATCTGATGGGGGGGTTTGGGGGGGAAAAAGGAAATCTTTATTTTTTTTAAACCCTGAAAAACCCTTTGTGGATCTTCACATGGTTTTACACACCGTAGGGCGACAAGTCCCCTTAGGGCCTTTTTTTGGTGAAATTTTTCGCCAAAAAAACTGTTGTCGCCCTATTCCCCTTACTAAATAACTGTTCATATCAAAAAAATTGGGGGGGACATATAAAGAAAGGGGTTTTTTTTTCGCCCCCTTTTGGGCGTTTTCCTGGCCTCACTGGCCCAACCCTGGGTTGGGGCGCAGGGGTTTCGGTTTTTTAGGCCAGCGTTTTGCCCCCTTTTTGGATGGCCCCCCAATGAAGGGGGGGGCAAAAGGGCGCGGTTTTGGGCGGGGCTGTAAAGGGGTTCCGGGGCGGGGCGCGGGGCTCGGGAAAAATCCGAGGCATTACGTTTGCGAAACCCGGGAAAGTGCGCGCCTTTTTCAGTGCTTTGGGAGCCCCCGACAGGGAGAACCCGGTTGATTCTTTTTAAATGCTCCAGCGGAGGCGAAGTGAAGCGAGAACGGAACATGAGAGGAAAAAAATTTTTTTTTTTTTTTGGGGTACACCCAAACTATTGACCCTTTTGGTTTAAACAAAAAATAAAAAAATTTAAACATGATTTTATTAAATTTAAATATTTTTTTTTTTTTCCCCCCCAAATTATTAGGGGTTTTTTTAAATGATTAAAAAACCCCTTTATTGAAAAATATGAGAAAAATTTTACGGGGATGCAAAAACAAGAGCCCAAAGGGGTTCAAACTGTGAAAAGGGGACCCCAAAACAGCTCAAAGCATAGTATACAACCACCCACTTTTAACAAACAGCAAAAAAAGTGCAAAACCCTTAACCCTGAACGTTCTAGATACATCAATACGAAATTTTTTAAAAATTTTGGGTTTTTAATCGGGAAATTTAGATTTTTAAGAAAAGGAAAGGGAAAAACCCCAAAAAAAAAAAATTTTTTTGCCAAAAAACAACTGAAAGGGGGTTTTTCCCCCAAGGGGAACCCCATCAAAAACCCTCAATAATGAATCAAAATATTATTAAATAGAGGAATGGAATGGAAAAAAAACGAAAAAAAAGGGGAAAAGGGAGAAAGAGGGAAGGAATATTGGGGGGCAGAAATTTTTTTACAAGTGGTGCAGAGCCCCGGGTTTTCAAAACAAAAATTGGTCGCCCTAAGGCAAAGGAAAAATGCCCGGAGGCCCCCAGGGGGCTACCACCCCCGGGGCCCCTTTTAAAACCTCAGAAAAGTACGAAATACCGGAAGGCAAAAAGGGGAGACCCAAAAGGCGTCCATGTTTTCACCCAAATTGTTGTACTTGTCTGGGGGGAGGTCGCCAAGATTTCCCTTCCTTTGTGGAAATGAAATTACCCCCCCGACACCCACTCCGCAAATGGTGGGGGGAGTCAGGGTTCCCCAGTGTCTAGGTCTTGGGGCGGCCCTGAAGAAAAGGGCCAAACCCAATTTGAGTTTTTTGTAAGGCCCGGGCTTTATGGGACATAAAAAAAGGGGCCGCCCCCAGGGTTCCTCGGGAAACTCAGACCATTACCCTCCCTATTAAGTCAAAAACAAAAATCCCGAACCCTTGCAAGGCTGGGCAGTCCACCATACATGCAACATTCCCTATTCCTCCCCCACCCCTCCGGGCAAAGATCCGGCACTGTTTGGGGTACCATTGATAAATTAAAAGGGGAAAAACCCTATACCACCGAGAAAGAATTTTGAACTCGTTTCTTGTGCTTTGGAGGTTTATAAATTTGCTCTTGGGGGTTGGGGTTTAAAGCCCCCTTTGAATTGATCTTGCGAAAAGGGTTTTTGCCCTTTTTCCCCCCTCCCAAGCTTTACAATAAAAGGGAAAAGTACTCATGGGAAAGGTAGCAGATAGCGTTTTGTTAAATAATGGAGATAGTGGGGCCTAGGGAGGGGCATGTAATAAACAAAAGCTGCTAAAAGGGAAGAAAGGGGTTTGGGTTGAAGTCCACTAAAAACCCCCTTTTAAATAGTGGCAAAAAAATGTGGGAAATTTGGGCATATTAAAAAAAAGGAGCGGGTTTCCAGGAAACTTCCCGGGGGGGAAAAGGGAAAAAGGGGGAAAATTTTTGGGGGCCAAGTATCGGTTATATAGTCGCAAGGGTTGCTTTTTAAACCCCCCCAAAAAAGAGAGGAAATGCTAGACCTGGGGGAAAAACATGGGATTATCAGAAATTTGGAAAAAAAAGGTTCGGATCTATCTATGGGGTTTGGTAAGAGACCCTAATGTTACAAATGCTTTTAGGGGGGTATACGTAGTAAAAAGAAGGGGGGAAATTTTTTCCCTAGAGAACAGGCCCCTATCCAGGGGAGCAAATTGCCAGGGGGACGGGGGGCATATGGTCCCCCGCCATTTGGCCCCCACATTTTGCGGGGGGCCAAACCCGGGCACCCCAGATAAAGAATTCTAAAATTATGAAGCCGCTATATATTATTTTTTACATTTTCGGGACCCCCAAGACCCCCCGCACTCTTATGTCTATTTAAAAACACTATAACCCAACCCGTGGGGGGCCCAAATTTGGCCAGACAAAGGGCCCCGAAAAAGAGGGTTAAACCCTTCCCAAAAGGGAGTTGGGACGGGGAAATTGGGATGGTCGGGGAACTAATTAAAGTAAGGGAAAGTAGAATGGAAAATTTAGAAAAATTTACTTGAAAAAACCAAGGGAAAAACTCCCTCCCCCCCCAAGCCCTCCAGGTCAGGGGAAATCTTACGAAGTATTCAGCTCGAAATTAGGCTGAAGATTTTAAAGTCCCTAGGAATCTTAATCCCCTAAAAAAGCGAGCCCCCTTGGGGCCGGGAAAAAAAGGATACGGGTTTTTAAGCAATCTGAAAAGGGCAATGGGAAGATTGTTCCCCAAAGGGTTCGGTTTTTGGAGAGGTTGCCCTTTAAAATTTTTGCCCAAGACCCGAATCGCTCCACCCGGGGACATCAGCGGCGGGCCATAGAGGTAAAAGGGGTCCGTTACGTAGCCCAAAGGATCGTCAGCAAAAGGCTGAACACTTATATTCGGGGGCCCCCGATCGCCACTCCTCTGAGGGTCAGGGTTAAAACAAATTTGGGGGCCCACCCAATTTTCCATCACCGAAAAAATTTTAAAAAAGGTGAGAGGGGGCATCCCTGCGAGTTTCCAATTTTAAATACTAAAGGGGGGAAAATAAAGAACCAATAATTTTAAGTTGAGCTGAAAAAGGGGAGTTATAAAGGGGCCCTAACCTTGGCAAAAAAAGGACCGGTCCCATCCCCGACGCCGAAAAGAAGCCAGAAGAGAAAAAACCAGGAAATTTTTTGTCAAAAACGCCCTTCTCCTGCATCCAGGGACAGGCCAACAAGGGGAAACCGGCGCAGAAGGAAATTGCTTTATAAACCAGTGTCTTTAGGGTGTTGTCCGGGGGGCCCCCCTCCCCGGGAAGAACCCCCCCTTTCTGGTTTCACCGGTCGGGTAATAATGGTTCCCTTTTGTTTTTCTTTTTAATTTTGCGTTTTTTTTTTAAATCGACGTTCAAAAAAGAGATTGGACGATAAAATGCCGCCAAAAGGAGGGGTCCTTTTTCCCGGGTTTTTTTATAACCCCGACATGGGCCAAATGTAGATTGAGGCCAAAAAAGGGGGAGCCGTGGGGATGGAAAATTTAAAAACAGCCAATAAACTGGGAGAGAGAAGGTCCTGAAAGACCTTTTGAAAATTTAAATTTTAAATCCATTCCCGGGCCCCGGGGCCCTTTTCCCCCCGGGGTTTTTTTAACTGCAGAAAGTTTTCCCGCAAAATTTAAAAGGGGTTCCAAGTCAGAGAGGGGCAGATTCCGAAGGGCGGGGGGGGGGGGGGGGGGGGCGGAAAGGGGGGAAATTTTGGGCTGGATTTAAAAAATGGGACAGGGGGGGGGGATTTGAAGATTATAGAGTCGAGAAAAAGGAAAAGGAAAGCCCCTTTTTTAAATTTTTGGGGGCCTATGAAACCTTTTGGCCTCTGGCTGTTTTTAATGCAGGGAATAGGGACCTCGTTAAAACTGTTTTAAAAGGAGTGCCCCGCGCCAACTGCGACCGTTTTTTTTTCCCCATACTCGTAAAATCTACTACGCCTACTTGCAGGTAGCGCCGCCAAAAAAGTTTAAGGAGGGGGTTTGGGCCTCCAAAACTCGTTCAAGAAGATCAGCCCGGGGCCCCTGGGGATAGACCTTTTTATGGGAACCCCCAAGATTTCCTCCACCCTCTGTGAGCCGCCCCTTTGTTTGGGGGGCCCCTGGGCCCTTTTAATCCGCTCCCTGCTTGTCAAGGTACCCCTGACACACACTTAAAGGGGTTCCCCCCTTTTACATTTTGGGGGAAAAGGTTTTAAATGGGGAAAAGGGTTAAGTGAAATAAACTTTGGCTTTTCCCAAGAATTCCCCCACACAAACAGTATCCAAAAGTAGAGGGGTCATTAAATTGCCAGGCCCCAAATTTGGGTTTTTGAGAAAAGGGAAAAAACCGAAAATTTACAAATAGACCGGAGAATGATCTTTACCCCAAAATTTTTTTGCCTAACCCAAATGGAAGGGCAAACCTTTGGGAAAGGGACTGTGGGGGATTCAATAGATAATCGAAAAAACCTAAAAGGAATTTTTTGGGGTCGAAATAAAGGAATAAACTTTTTTTCCCGGGGGTTGCATACGCCCTGCGTCGAAAAATTGGGAAAAAAGGGTGGATAAAAAAACAATGTTGTTTTTAAAAAAAATCCCGATTTTTTTGATTTAAAAACGGTTTTTTTTTTTTTTTTAAAAACGGGGTTTTTTTTTTAATAAAAATGCTTTTTAGGAAAATAAATTTTTCCCATCCAAAAAGGTTTTTTTCCCATCATGAGATAAAGCTGGGGTTGTTTTAAACCCGTAGAATAAAAGGGTGTATATGTGTAACATTCACAATGCCATGCTCTTCCAAGGTTTCCATAGGATTAGTGGGCCAAATTTTCCCCTTTCCCAAAATTATCACAGACCTTTGCTTTTTCTGCGCAGTTCTCCAAAAATGAATTTGAATTTCCCCGAGGTCCCCGCCTCTTCTTCAAGCAAAAATTTTTACAAAAATGAACAGAGTTGAGAAAAAGACCTTAATCCTATTGGGTTTTACAAAACCTATGAATACAGAATCAACCCCTTCAGTGCCAAAATCCCCAAAAAGTTAGACAATATTTTTTTCTGATTTTTGGAGTGGAAAGATCCCGCACAAAAACAAAAAGGGAAAGTGGGAATTAATGTGAGGAGGGGGAAGG
>JAODAL010041037.1:0-36295 GCA_025379985.1 Phyllomedusa bahiana
AAATTCCCATTGAATTTTACAAATGAAAAAAATAAAAATAATAAAAAATGACACATTAATTGGTATTGCCACATTCTTAAAAGTCTGTCTATTAAAATATAACACCCCCCGCCCCGCTCTCTCGCTCTCTCCGCTCTGCTGCTGATATCAGGTTACACTCATCAATCATCCGAACCTCCCATGCCTGTCTCCAAGATTTCACACGTGCTGCACCAGTTCTCTGGAATATGCTACCGCGGGCGATCAGCACTTTCCCACAACACCTCATAGTTTTAAGAGGGCCTGAAAATACATCTTCTCAGTCTGGCTCCCAAGACCCCTAACTGCTATCACACACATTTGTCACTCCCTACACTAGGGCACTCACAGGCACTTACTGTATATAGAAAATACTGTCAGGGTGGCTGGTTCATCCATTCTTCATGTAAACCCCCCCCTATTTATGAAACTAGCGGGGACCATTGAAAAACTTTGCATTCTTACCGTTTGTTTCACCTATACACCCTAATAGATTGTAAGCTCTCATGAGCAGGGCCCTCACACCTTGTGTCTCATCTGTACTTTTAATGTGTAATGTCTGTACGCTTACCCTCGAATTTGTAAAGTGCTGCGGAATATGTTGGCGCTATATAAATAAAGATTATTATTATTATTTATTATTATTTATCCCATACATGACCACTGAGAAGAAAAAAATTCTAAACACCAAAATTGCGTGTTTTTTTTTTTGGCCCAATGGAAAATCAATAGTTTATCAATTCAATCAATCTATTTTAAATTGCTTAAAAAAGTATAGGAGCAAAGGGCCTTTATGATTTATTTCTAATTGAAATTTAAATATTTTTTTTTCAATAACAAATAATGCAAAAATCAAATGATGGTAAGCACTCAGCAGTAGTACAGAAGACTAATACCACTTTTTTCATAAAGCTCTGTATGCTTTTTAGGATAGTAAGTAAGTACTAGTGCCTTCTCTGCCTATGCTGACACTTACATTACACAGGGGTTTCATTTATCACAACAATAAATAAAATCCTCATGCTTACAAAAGCAACCACAGTGATAAAATAAAAAGGGAATTCTCGACAACAATCTAATTAAAAACAGATAGACAAAAAAACATTGGATTAATTGGGGCAAATAAAAAAAGCAGGTTTTTTTTCAGTTTGATAGATGCAGCAGCACAATGATATATAAGGGATGTTAAAAACTTTTAGAGCTGTCGAGGTATTCTATTAGAGCAGACAGAATGGGAAAGGTAAGACGACTAAATTTGTTTAGTTTTCTAATTTTCCAAAGCAATAGTTAATGGAATTGTCTCATGTGGATAATGAATGAACCTATGTGCTTTTAGGCGTAAGGACATTAAAGTTATAATAGAGACATATCTGTTACAACCGCTGCGGCTTTGATAGACCCAGAAAGTTCATACATTACATGGCTGCCCATTCCTTGAAAGACCAGCTTCGATAAGGTGCTCCAGGGGAGATGTACAGTTGACTCAAATTTCTTCTACGGATGTATATGGCCAGATTTAGATCTGCGGGTTGTTTCCATTTTTTATTCCTATGATGAAAGGTGGTGCAGAACCATTACATGACAGACACCAATGGCACGGGAAAAGATCCATTAAATTTTAATGGGGTCTGTTGGGTTTCGGTCACAGTGTCATTTATTTTATTGGAAGAAATATCAAATATGTTTCCTATTTTTTAGAATCTAACACAGTTATGAAGTAAGCCTAAATTAGATATAAATAGATAGTTGGATTGCAAAGTAAAAAGTTGCACAGTGTGGGATATATACAAGCAAATTTCAGAATAAATGTAAACATGCTTACTGTTCAGACAATAATGATGGGAAACTTGCAAATGTAGATTTGTTCCAGCACCCCAAAAGCCAGTACTTCATATGTAAAATTCTCACCCTTTTATTCCATTCCATTAAAAATGTACAACTGACATGACACTCCAGATCAGCAGACGCATTTCGGGCACCAGCCCATATTCGTTACTACTAATCATGCTCAAAAATGTGAACGGATTGAACTTCACAGAGTTTGTTCCATGCACCCATTCCCAACAGGTGAGCAGAATGAACTGCATGTACGTATTGAATAATTATGGAATACTCTCTTCACAGATCATCTTTTTTGAAGACAAGAACTTCCAGGGCCGCTCCTATGAGTGCAGCTCCGACTGTTCAGATCTCCAGTCCTTCTTCAACCGCTGCAATTCCATCCGTGTAGAGAATGGAAATTGGATGCTCTATGAGCGCCCCAACTACACTGGACACCAGTACTTCCTGAGAAAGGGAGAATATCCTGACTTTCAGCAGTGGCTAGGATTTAATGACTCTATCAGTCCTGCCGCCTTATCTCATCAGTAAGTTACCTTGAGATCTAATTTTTATCATTCTTCATTTTTAGGCTTATGAGTAGTCTGCTAGTACTCCTACCGGAGTTACCTTTACAAATTTGAGTTGCATTACACCAGACACTATAAATGTATTATGAGGCACAGTACAGATTTGAACTGGTCTGTACAGCTCATGATAATTGGTTTCACTTTTAATATTGTATGTTATGCAGCTAATCATGTTTTAGCTTCACATTTGGGGGTATTGGGGCTGATACTCATGAGATGGCACACTGTAGATGACTTTTCCAGGAGCACTGTGGTTTCATAGTTTCATAGTTTATAAGGCTGGTTGGAATTGATGATGGAAGCGTGACTGTCACTTTTGTTGGCAATCAGCAAATGTTATGGTACCATGTCTGTCACGATGTGAAAACTCTTTTGTTGCACTTAAAGGGGTATTTTCCCCATGCTGCTTCAAAGAGCCTGCTTTTCACAACCAGCTTTAGACTCCCACTTCCTGGTTTGGCTGGGAGTGGTTCTACAGAGCTCAAAAAGTTTAAAGTTTGTCAGGAACATAGATAAAAAAAAACTTCTCTGTTTGAGATAACAATTAACAGGGGGTGAGTCACCATGGTTGGACAGCGCAGCTGGAGCATTGAGAGCAAATAGAGATTGTTGGTAACCTAGAGAACCTTCTCTGTTTCCTAAACAAAGCAAAATAGGCACAATGATATGTTTGGTAATAGCCTTTATTTACATTTTCCTACATGTTTAAAGCTAATCATTGTGTTGAGAAAATCCCTTTAATGAGTACTTTGTTCGTACAATGGGGACACTGGCTGAAATATTATTGGCGTCACCGTAGAAAGGGGTTTTAACATTTAGAAAAAAATGTGCACACTGTATGTTGACATGTCAGCTTTACTTATTTTTTTATTTTTTTTGTAAAATTACTTTTAGTTCAGTTCTGTATGTACATGATGCTAGCAGCACCTACTAATGCACTGGTGCCTTCCTCTTGGTTGTAATGGTTCAACCTAATTATCAACCTATTAATCATTTTCAACTTGCAAAAAGGGGCATACAGTAGATTCTAGACTATATGTGTGATTATTTTAAATGAAATCTTACCTAATATTGCATTGTATGAATAAAGCGAGTGATACATTCACCCAGAAGGGAATAATGGAATCTGATTTACAGTGATAACATTTCTGTTTGTAACCGGCACTCTGTCAGCAGGCTGAACATGTGAATGAGCGTAAGCTGGGGAATGACTCTGGATCGCTATCTCAGAAACAGAAGCACAAGCCACAGCACTTTTTATGAATCTGTATTCCACCACTAACCCTAGTTAACCTCAGGGCAATGTTTTCAACCTGAATACTCACAGTCAGTGACACAGATAGTGCTCCAAAATTGTGGTGTTTACAGCATATTTTCTAAACACTAGAACCATGTAAAACCAACCTTATAGTAGCACCTTACAAACAGTCCTCGAATCAATGTGGGACAAACAATGTGGGACAAACAGTAATGACAGCACATATCAACATAAAATTACTGTCGCATTTATTTATCCATTCTAGTGAATCAGCGACCTGTAAGAAAACATTTAGCAGCTACTTCTATGATAATCTTCTGTGATAATATACAGTATGCACTGAAACAATAAAACAAGTCAAGCAGAATGCACATAGATATGCTGCAATCCTGGAAAATGCCCCAAATCAACAACTTTTTCACTGCATCCTGAACATTTGTTCATTATGAAATTAGGTGGTAAGGATGAAAGAACCATGCGAGTAACTTGTGGTCCCTAATCCACATTATGGACATTTTTGTGGGCGTGTCTGCATGGCACAAGAAAAAAGTTGATCTACATAACATAAAAAGCTTATATTGCTCTATTGTCCTGTGTAAAAGATGTTATTTTTCCTATTTTATTTTCACTTGCAGTTAATACATTTTTTAAAAGCATAATTTAAAAAGCATGTAATCTTTAATGATTGATTCCCTTTGAATTATTAATATGTAGTTTAAAGCAGCATTTGTACCAAATCCAATGTTTTTGTTGTTATTCTGATCTTATAGTACAGGGGAACCCACAAGAACCGAATCTATGAAAGAGAAGACTTCCGAGGAGAGATGCTGGAGCTTACTGAAGATTGCCCAGTTTTATTTGAGCAGTTCAACTATCATGAGATTCACTCTTGCAACATCCTTGAGGGATCTTGGATTTTCTATGAGCTGCCCAACTACAGAGGAAGGCAGTATTACCTCAAACCAGGAGAGTACCGAAGATTCACTGAATGGGGAGCACTTAACAGCAAAGTGGGGTCTCTGAGACGTATCCTGGACATTTATTAAATTGTCTTAAAAACGGAAATTACAGATAATAAAAAGTACAAGCAATTATTCATATCATAATTATTTATCACTAATACATTAACAATGTTAAAACTTCATCAGTAAATATTACTGATAAGACTGTAAAACAAGTGACATGCACATTGATCAAAATAACGTCAAATATTGAAAAGATCAAAATATACAATTATATTAGGGAAGGTTGTTAGTTATAAACTGACACTTATTACTAACATTCATCCTTTAAGATCTTTCCTAAAATATGTATGATCTTAAAATTGCCTAGAGCCTCTAACATAGTAAAGCAGTACTCTACTCTGCACTGATGAATGTAAACACTTTGATACAACTGTCTGCAGATGAATATGTGATTGACAGTAATCCCATTTATATTGCAAGGTTTAGTGAATTAGATGTGAATTTGGGAACGCTAGATCCAATAGGTGATGATGCAAAGTTTTAACTCATTTCCCCATGAGCCTTTTAGAAAATATTTACATTTCAGTGCAGAAATTAATGGTATATAAGCCTTGTCCCCACGGTCAGGTTTTTTCAGCTGGTTTTTCAGCCGGTTTTCAGTTTTGAAAACCGGCTTCAAACTGGCTGACAAACTTTATCATGGACCTTAATGGAATATCCGTGCAGCGGTCCCCTCTGCACGGATTTTCCGCCCGGCGGTCTTTCAGATGCCGGCGGTCTGAAAAACATAGAACATGTTCATTCTTCTGTCTGGTTTTCGGACGGAATGTGGACATGTCTATGGGAAGGGGGAGGGCTTTTCTGTGCTAATCATGGAGAGAATCCGTCCCCCTGCAGCCATGTACACGTCACGAAAACAGGACAAATACCGGTTGGATAAACCGACCGATATTTTTCCTGTGCCGTGTAAACAGCCCCTAAGTCTGCACACACCATCTTGGTGTTTCTATCTAATGAGAAACATCACTCCTTCCAAGCTAGTGCTAAAGCCACTCACCTAGAAAACCAGTATTCTACTCTGCACTGAAATAGCTGTCTGAAGATTAATATTTGGTTGTCTCTAATACTTTCTACATTGCAAGGCTCAGTGAGTCAGATGTGAATTGAGGAACGCTACATCCAATAGGTGGCGATGAAGAGTCCTAGCTCATTTCCATGTATCTTTTTATATTTGGACTAGGTCATATACTTCTCGGTCTTTGAACATGCAGTACACTCAATTAATCTAAAGTTTTTAAATATCCTTTTGAAAGTTGATGTAACTGGTTGTCAGACTAGAGCATTATTAACTTAATTGCTAGTTACACTTTAATCTGTAGTATTCACATCAGAATGTGATAAGGGGTGACTAGTGTGATAATCATAACCATTATTGTTCAAGAGGTCAAATGTCTTCAGCACTCAGCACTGACATTTCAAACTAATGAAAAACAATATTTCTCTTACTGTAAGGTCAAATTTAAAAGGGATATTTTAGTGCCAAACTTGCTACCATTATAAATGTACAAGTTTGAAAGTAAAAACAGAAATATATATGTAAGTATACAGCAACATAGAACAGACAGGGAGAAAGACAAATGTGGTTGTGCATCTACTATAGTATAGGTTATTGCTAGAAGTAAAGATGGAAATGGAATAGGCAGCTGCCTTAGACTGCTTTGCTCAGACCACCTTATCAGTTACGTCCTTTAAGGCGCTATCGTGCTGTACTGCCACTCTAACCTAACTCAAACCATGAAGAGCATAGCAATACATTGATCATCCACCAGAAAAGTATTTTCTTATCCTTCCACCTATCTTCTACATTCAAGCAATGTTGTCCATAGTGTAATTATGGCAAACAATTACAGATGTAACAAATCATTGATTCAGATAAATGAACAAATCCTGTCTACATTCAGGAGGCCATGTTTAATATTGAATATTGGCTCCCTCAGCAGCCCCCTCCTGCCCTCTCCTCTGTGCAGACACTGCCTCCAGCTGCTGTATGTGCCCCCTCAGTGTCTGTGCACAGTCGGAACGGTGAAGGAGGGGTGTCTGCACTGCCAAGCTGAGAGCAACTAATGACAAGGAGCAGCTGCCATCTAACCACCCCCTACGTCTTCCTGAGACCTCTGGACTGAGGGAGTCGGCTGCACTGCATACAAGTAAGTGAATGAGAATATGGATGTGACTGTATGTATATATGTGTTTCTAAGTGTATGTAATGTGTTTGTATGAATATATATCTGTGTGTGTAGATGTGAGTGATGTTTGTATGTATTATCTACTTAAGCGACCAGTATTCAGTGCAGGGTAAAGATCCTCCCACAGCAAAAACTTGAAGTAAAATCTGTTGTGTAAACAATCAAAGAATCGCAGTTCACTAATATCAGAAATATCAGTACGAGTGCAGGATGTATCTAGCGTGTGACCAGCGTGTGCGGAATGTGACCAGTGTATAACCAGCGTGTGACCGGCGTGTGAGCGGTGTGTGCGGGATGTGTCTGGGGTGTGCGGGATGTGTCCGGTGTGTGACCGGCGTGTGTGGAATGTGTCCAGTGTGTGACCGGCAAGTGAGGGATGTGTCCAGCGTATGATCAGGGTGTGCGGGATGTGTCTAGCATGTGACCGGTGTGTGCAGAATGTGACTAGCGTGTGACCGGTGTGTGCAGGATGTGACTAGCGTGTCACCAGTGTGTGAACGGCATGTGCAGGATGTGTCTGGCATGTGGACAGCATGTGCGGGATGTGGCTGGTGTGTGACCGACATGTGAGGGATGTGACTGGCATGTGCGGGATGTGTCTGGCGTGTGATCGATGTGTTTGGGATGTGACCATTGTGTGCAGGATCTGACTGGCATGTGAGTGGTGTATGCGGAATGTGTCTGGTGTACACTATTTTTTCCGTCATTCTTGATGGAACACGTGATAATTTTTTTTTTCAGATATGGGTTGAAAAGTTTGCTATGTGACCCTGCCATTTATAGTTACGCCCCTGAACATGGTGTCTTCAGATTAGACAGCAGGTTTAGTGTGACGGGTTCCCTTTAGAGGGATTGTCAGACTTGAGGGTTTTTTTTTAGTTAAAATTAGGATAGAGCTGTTGTATAACAATGCCTCCCCCCTTAACTCTGTTCCAGCAATGATGCCACTAGCCGGCTTCTGGGTTCTTCCGCTTCCATCTAGCTCTGGGCATTAGGCTTGTGCTCCAGCCACTGATTGGCTATAGCAGTCATGTGCCATTTCCTGACATCACCATTTGGAAGTGTTGAAGTGTCCTTTCAACAAACAGTATGCTTATCTTAAAGTTTCTGCAATACAACATAATATCCAACAAGGAAATAAGAGTTGTTCACCAAATTTCTGTCCATGTTGCAGTATTCATGTCCATCACTGAGTTATCCGCACCTGTTACTCTCATTTATGATATCCACTCCTCACCGCACTTGATCATAGACTCCCGGCAGTGAGACTACAATGGCACTTGTGGAAAAAAGGTATATAGGATCCAGCGGTATCGTGGAAAATTTTTTATTTATTTCTTAATCCAGTGTTGCAAAGGTACAAAATATTAAAACCAATGTGTTTCGGGCTCTGCGTTCTGAGCCCTTGTTCACGGTCACATAAACGCTGTGTTAACAGCCCTGTTAAATAGTAAAAGCAATGGGGAGGTGGTACTACCTTTCCTATGTCACTTCCCCAGTTAAAACATTGTATCCATTACATATGCCTTTTTTCTTATGCAGACAAAATTAAATCTGCTAATACATTAATGCATACATATAACCAATATTATATTCATTTGCAGCAATGCAATATACATACAGCAAATCATTTCTGTAGTTTAAACCTGTCGGTGCCCTAGATTCGAGTTCACATATCCAATACGGCTCGCACAGGCGCACGGCATGTTCCCAATCACCTCCGTGTCTCGGTCTCTGCACTCTTTCTATGCCGTAACAACTGAAACTATCAATGGAGCCTGCATGTATTTCGACAAAGTGTCCAGCTGCTCCCGAGTGAGTACTACTATCTTTTGTAATGTCTGCCAAATGTTCAGATATCCTAACTCTCATTTTTCTTATGCTGCTACCTACATAGATTTTATCACAACTAGTGCAATGTATTATGTAAACAATGTGGTCTGAGTCACAATTTATAAACGGATTAAGTCTATACTACTTATTTTTATTAGTCATGCCCATAAATTTATTTGTCTTCTGTGTGTATTTACATATTTTACAAGTATTTATTCCGCAAGCGAAAAAACCCTTAACTGTTAACCATGTATCACTTGTTTGTTTACTGCAGAAATCACTAGAAGATACATTGTCACCTATAGTTTTACTTCTTTTTGCAACCATTTCTACTCCTTCATCTATGATCTCAGCCAAAACTGGATCATGTCTTAAAATGTTGATGTTTCTATAAAATATTTTTCTTATTTGGTTAAACTCTTGACTGTAGGCTGTAGAGTATACAATCTTCTGCTTTTTATTTTCTTTATTAGATTTCTTCAATAACAAAATTTGGGCCACATGTATGAACGGGCTTTTCGCCCGTTTTCTGGCGTATACTGCGCCTCCCAGCCCGAATCCCGCTGTTGGACGCGGGAATGCAGTGTTAGGCGCAGTGTTTGCCACTTTCAGCTGCGCCCCGCATGAAGGGGCGGGCAGTGGGCGCGGTGTGGGCGCGGGGTAGGCGTTCCGGGGCGGGATGCGGCGCGCTCGAAAACTCCGAGGCATGTACGATGGAGAGTCGGCAAAGCGAGGCGCAGTGCAGCGCTCGGCAGCTCCGACAGGCAGACCTGGGTTTTTTTTGGTCTAAATCCTCCGACAGAGGCAAAGTGAAGCAGGATCGGAACATGCGAGGAAGCAGATAGAAGATTGCGACAGAAATCTCGGCGCTCCGTGCAGCAGGAGTATGAGTCCGAAAAAAATCGCCTTTATAAAGGCGGAAAACATTGTCAGAAAAGAGCTGAACGTAAAAAATAAACATAATAATAAAAAAAAACACTTTCCAAAACTCTAGAACGGCTCAATATCAAGAATTATGATATTGTAAATTGCCGGGAAATACAGTAATTAAAATTCTGAAACCTATTCTCATTGGTCGGCATAAACCAGCCAATCAGAATAGGAGCGACAGTGAACCATTAAAACCTATGGGGAAGGATTGACGGCGGGATAATTCAAAATACAGTAAAAAGACAGAAAAGAGCTGATTGGCTGAGCTAGCGGGGGCTTGGCTAGCTCGGCCAATCAGAATAGGAGCGACAAAGACCCATTCTAGTCTATGGAGAAGTTTAGACCAATCAGAATCCACGGCGTGATAATTCAAAATACAGTAAAAAGACAGAAAAGAGCTGATTGGCTGAGCTAGCGGGTGCTTGGCTATCCCAGCCAATCAGAGCGCGAGCTACTTCTCCCATTATAGTCTATGGAGAGATGGGCCCACTGAAATCTCGGCGCTCAGCGCCGTGCGGTATTAAGTATTAATCAAAAAATGATTTATATTAAATGTAAAACATTATAAGATAAAGAGCAGAACCCTTCTTTACAAATAAAGCAGTTAAAAACCCGAACAACGCGTTTGTCGCCGAGACCGGCGCTACATAGGGAATTGCAATAGAGAGAATTGCCGGGAAAACAGTAATCAAATTGTTTAAGCTATTCTCATTGGTCGGCATAAACCAGCCAATCAGAATAGGAGCGACAATGTCCCATTATAACCTATGGAGGAGAATTGACCAATCATATTCAAAGCGGGACAGTTCAAAATACAGTAAAAATGCAGAAACGAGCTGATTGGTTGAAGCGGCGGGGCTCGTCCAGCTTAGCCAATCAGAGCGCGAGCTACTTTCTCATAGAGTTCTATGGGGAAAAGAAATTCTGAGCGCGATCTGTGATTGGCTAAGTTAAAAGAGGCGCCGTTATTTGGACCAATGGGAGAGCGAGCGACGCTCCTATGGGTTTTCTAATGCAATCTGAAATAAAAATTGTACATTGGCAGAAATCAAAATTATAACACTACAGAAGTTGTCCCGATGTGTATATAAAATGAATAATAATATGGAGGTAACGAAAAAAAAAATATTAAATCAATAAAATCATGTTTATTTCTTTATTTTCGTTGCACCCATACTATTGATCCTTGGCAAACGAAAATAAAGAAATAAACATGATTTTATTGATTTAATATTTAGTTTTCGTTACCCCTATATTATTATTATAACACAACTTCTGTAGTGTTATAATTTGATTTCGGCCATGTACAGTTTTATTTCAGATTGTATTAGAAAACCCATAGGAGCGTCGCTCGCTCTCCCATTGGTCCAAATAACGACGCCTCTTTTAACTTAGCCAATCACAGAGCGCGCTCAGAATTTCTTTTCCCCATAGAACTCTATGAGAAAGTAGCTCGCGCTCTGATTGGCTAAGCTGGACGAGCCCCCGCCGCTTCAACCAATCAGCTCGTTTCTGCATTTTTACTGTATTTTGAACTGTCCCGCCTTTGAATATGATTGGTCAATTTTTCTCCATAGGATATAATGGGACATTGTCGCTCCTATTCTGATTGGTCATATCTCCTCCATAGGTTATAATGGGACATTGTCGCTCCTATTCTGATTGGTCAATTCTCCTCCATAGGTTAGAATGGGACATTGTCGCTCCTATTCTGATTGGCTGGTTTATGCCGACCAATGACAATAGCTTAAACAATATGAATTACTGTATTTCCCGGCGACACTCTCTATTGAAATTCCCTATGTAGCGCCGGTCTCGGCGACAAACGCGTTGTTCGGGTTTTTAACTGCTTTATTTGTAAAGAAGGGTTCTGCTCTTTATCTGATAATGTTTGACACTTAATAAAAATGATTTTTTTTATTAATACTTCATGCCGCACTGCGCTGAGCGCCGAGATTTCAGAGCGCCCATCTCTCCATAGACTATAATGGGGAGAAGTAGCATCACCCGCTCTGATTGGCTTGGATAGACAAGCCCAAAACCCTGCTTAATTTTTGTTCTACTAGCTCCGCCAATCAGCATCTTCTTCTGCATTCTTTATTACTGTATTCTGTTGAAATTTCCCGCCGTGATTCTGATTGGTCAAAACCATTCTCCATAGACTAGAATGTGGATCTTGTCGCCCAGCCTAGTAATCTGATAGGTCCAATAAATTCTCCATAGCTAGAATGGGTCCTCTTGTCGCTGCTCCTATTCTGATTGGCTGAGCTAGCCAAGTCCCCGGTAGCTTAACCAATCAGCTCTTTTCAGCATTTTTACAGTATTTTGAACTATCCCGCCGTGGATTCTGATTGGTCTAAACTTCCCCATAGGATAAAATGGTTCACTGTCGCTCCTATTCTGATTGGCCGGTTTATGCCGACCAATCAGAATAGCTTTCTGAGTTTGAAGTGCTGTATTTCCCGGCAATTTCCAATATCCCAATTCTTGAATTAGGATATTTGTTTTATGTATTTTTTTTTTTTTTAGGTTTCAGCTCTTTTCCTGAGAATGTTGAACGCCTTTATAAAGGCGATTTTTGATTCATACTCCGCACCGACATCTGGAATGATTTCCCGCACTGCGCCCATGTCCCCGCACTGTGCCCCACACACACTGGCGAGGCGCAGGGAACTTTTCCCCGCATGTATGAGTGCGCTACCTCCGGCGGCGAATCTTAGGCGCAGCGCCGCACTGCGCCTCGGTCCCCGCACTGCGCCTAACACACTGGCCAGGCGCGGCGGACTTTTCCCCGCATGTATGAGTGCACTACCTCCGGCGCCGAATCATAGGCGCAGCCCCGCACTGCACCTCGGACCCGCACTGCGCCTAAAACACTGGCGAGGCGCGGCGGACTTTACATTGTATGTATGAGCGCGCCCCGGCCCCGACATAAATCAGCCGCAGATTCCGCCGGTATAATAGCGTTTAGGTGAGCCGCGTGCCGTCTGGATTTATACATGTGGCCCTTTGTGTTTTATTTGTCATTTTTCTTTTAGCTGGTGTAATTTGTTTGTTGGTATAACCCCTATCCTTCAATCTTTGATCTATAATGTTAATCTGTTTATTATAATCCTGGTCATCCGTACACGCTCTCCTGGCTCTGTTGTACTCTCCTAATGGAATCGCATTTATGGTGTGTATTGGATGACAACTATCAGCTCTCAACAGGGTATTGCCATCTGTCGTCTTTCTATAAATTGTGGAGTTCACTTTGTTGTTCTCAACATCACTAGTTAACCATACATCTAAAAAGGATATATGGACATCATCCACAGAATATGTAAAACGGAAATTACAGGAGTTATCATTAACATATGAGATGAAGTCTGGTATGGACGTCACATCTCCCTCCCACACGAGTAAGAGGTCATCGATGTAACGCCCATACCAGACCACACTCTTGGCAAAAGGATTATGAATGCTAAATATGGCATGGTGCTCCCAACTAGCCATAAATAGATTGGCAAGAGATGGTAATGCTGTGGCACCCATCGGGACACCCAGCAACTGGAGAGAGAACCCACCATCAAAGCTGAAATAATTGTTGTGAATCAAAAATTCAATACTCTCCAATAAGAAAATCTTCAGACCCTCCTCATACTCACTGCTTTTCATCAAATGATATTCTACTGCTGTTCGTATCATGGATTGGGGTATACTCGAGTATAGACTAACAACATCCATGCTGAGCCAAGTTTAACCCTTTACCCATTTACATTTTTTAAAGGCTTTTAAACACAGTAGTGCTGTCCCTTAAATACCGTGGTAAAGTCTGGACCATGGGTTGCAAATGTGTATCCACCCCATTTTACAAGTCTTCACTACAACGTCAAAACTAACCTTTTGGGGACGTAACCCGGGTGAAAAGGTTTTTTGGGTTTTTTTCGGCATACCATAAAAAATCGTGGTGTCTTCAGATTTTTAATTTTTTCTAAATTTTCCTTTTGTTTTTTTAGTGATAGCCCTAACCTAACACCTTCCGTAATAGATGGGACAGTTTAATTTGTTTTGCCTTTAAGGATTTTTCTCAGCTCCATACGTAGTGTATCTTTTAACTTTAAAACATAACTTGTCTATGATATAATCTCTTGTCCAGCACCACCGTGGATCCACCCTTATCTGCCCTTTTTATAATACATTTTTATACTCTTTAAGTTCTTTAAGGACTTGATATTCCTGTTTTGTCATATTATGTTTATATTTGTTTTTAGACAATTTGTTATTTTTTTTGTAACTTTTTTAAGATTCTTTCCATCGTTACTTAAAATTACCAACATTTAACTCGGCTTTTAAGGGTTAGAAGGGGGATTACCACAGTTACTGGCAAGGGTGTTGCTTACTTCTTCAGATCTTGCAACTCCTTTAACATAAGCAATGTTGGTTGTTCATAAAACAGCAAATTTTCATACTCATTGAAAACCGCTTCGCTAGTAATTTGCTCCTTAGTAACATTATCAATATCCTTGTTTCAAAAAAAAAAAAACCAAAACCGGGCAATCTAACGAACAGTTTAAATAAAGTAGTGTGTCAAATAAACGAAAGTGACAAGTCGCAAAAAAATTGAGCCCTTTTCCTTAGAACATTCAATTTATCCCTGAAAGAGTGGGGAAAAGTAAGAACAAATGTTTATTTTTATATAAGTCCACTTTAAATTTTTTTCTTTTATGAATTTTTGCTTTTTTTGTGTGTTTCCTCCCACCTCGCTTCTTTCGTTTTTTGATGTACTAAGGTGACCTTCTGTGGCATTCAAAGTCCGCTCGTTGTGGATAATCTGTTCACAGATCAGACGTTCTTGTCTGCGTATACTCAAGATCTGAGAACTGACTTTTTTTTCCATTGAAAATCCCCTTTTATTATATGTCTGAGGATATTTAGGGCTTTTCACTTTTTCCATGTATAGACTTTATTTTTTTTATGTCATAAATTTTCTCTGGGGACTTGATTTTTTTTATATTCAAAAATATTTTTTTAGTTTGGTTTAATTTTTCTGATACTCTCCGTAATGTATTTAAATTTACACTTCTTTATATTTCTGCAGTTCAATGATTATGCTTTCTATTTGTGTTTGTATTTCTGAAAGCTTCTTTGTTTCATAATCTATTATTAATTTTATTAATTCCATTGAGCAATTCGACAATATTTGGTTCCATTGTAATACAAATTCATCTGTATATATGAAGGACAGTGCTTTTTTTAAACGCAAACCTCTGGGTATAATCCCTTTTTCCTGATAAACTTTAAGGGAGTTGTGGTCCCACCATAGCTTAGTCTCTTGCACCTATGCTTTTTCTAGGCTAACAAATAACAAGTTAATTTCATCTTGATTGTTTGTAGGTTTTTTGTGGGTATTAAAAACCTGCGTTAACTTGGCACATTTAGCGCCAGAAAAGGGTGAAAAACCCAATCATACATGTCTCCCTATGGGTCATCAGAGTGTAAGTACCTGGAAAAGGGTGCAAGGTCTCCTGAGGGGAAAAAGACTGGGAAAAAGAAGGAGTCAGTCAGATTTCACCTCAGAGGGAGAAAGGGTTATAGGAGTGAGGGTTCTTGTAAATACAACCGTGTTGACGGCTCTGTTTCCTCACTGCACCAACCCGGGGAATTGACCCACTAAAACCCCTTTGCAACCAAACACATCCATCAAGTGGGCGAAAGAGACCCTGTCCTACGGGAACCCACCGAAAAGATTAAAAAGAACTGAAATGGTAGCATCCGGCACTTTGGTGAACCCCAGTTTGATGGGTAGAAAATAACAAAGTGTGGCAAATCTAAATTTATTCCAAAACTTTTCAATAATACCAATTCTTAGTCATTCCCCGGTTACGGCTACGTAATTACTCACCGGTTATCACAACAGCGCATTTCACGAATTTTACAAATGCTGTGAAGAAACATTTATCAAACATTAGCCCAAAAGTGTATTCTGCCATAATTGCCTTACTCAGCCAAACCAACTAGTCCTGTAAAAATAAGCACACATATATATGTTACCTTAAAGGTGCCATTTAGAGATGGACGAATTGATTCTAACGAAGTGGAATTCATTTAGAATTTCAGGAAAACTTCGGTTCTAAAGAACCCGAATTTAGGGCGATTCGGGAACAAGCTTCTTTTTTTCGTAAAAGGCCGCCACGGGCTTAATGGGGCAGAGAACACCAATCACGCCCGGCGGGCTTCTGTACATCCACCCTATAAATAATGCCATCTTAAATCCCACACTTCCATTTTGTCTCCTTCATAACATCTAGCTGCGCTGCACTATATTAAGAAAAGTAAAAAAAACTTTTTTAACAGCGACTGGGGAAAGGACCATCACAAGCTTTTTTAACCACGTTTTTTATTTTGTTTTAGTTTGGGGGAAATTTCCCCTAAAGCCAGGGGGGGTGTACCTTTTCCATAACCCAATTACATCGGGTTGAACTTTGGGGATTTAAACCAAGTTTAATTTAAAACCTCTTGTTGGGGGTTAATTTTGCACTAAAATACAGTTGTCTTTTATATTTTTTTCCCATATACCCAAATTTAATCGATTTGGGGTATTTTCAACCAAAGGTTAATTTAACTTTTGTTGGGGGGTTTTTTGGACAAAATACAAGTGTCTTATTTTTTATCCATATACGCCTAAATTAAATCGGGTTTTTTCTGTGGGTATTTCATACCAAAGGCTAATTTTAACTTTTGATTGGGGGTAATTTGGACAAAAATACGGTTTCTTTATTTTTTTGGCCATTAAAACGCTAAAAACATCGGGTTTTTTTTGTGGGCTTTTTCATACCTTATTAGGGTATTTGGACTAAAAACAGGGGTCTGTATTTTTTGGTCCAAAATATCCAAAAATTACATCTGTTTTTCGTGGGTACTTAAACCCAAAAGGGCTTAATTAACTTTTTTGTTGGGGGGTAATTTGGGACTAAAATAATTTTTCCTGTATTTTTTGGTCCTAATTTTACCTTAAATTAATCGGTTTTCTTAGGGTATTTCATTCCAAACTAATTTAACTTTTTGACTGGGGGGAAATTTTTGGACTAAAATAAGGGTGTTGATTTTTTTGGCCCTTTAAAACCCAAATTGCTTTGGGTTTTCGTAGGGTTTTTCATACCAAACTTAATTTACCTTCTTGATTGGGGGTAATTTGACTAAAAACAGGTGTCGTATTTTTTGGTCCAAAAAAAACCAAAATTTATTTTTGGGTTTTTCTGTAGGTTTTTTCATAAAAAAGGGCTTAATTTAATTTTTTTTATCAAACAAAATCAGACAGAGGGGGTGGCAGGCCCTTGCAAATAGTAATGGGGGAACCAAAAAACTTTAAAATTTTAATTATTTCTTTTAAAACACATCCACTGACTTTAAAACCATTCCATACAATTCAATAATCAACAATGTGTGGGATACTCATATTAGCCCGGGGCCATCCAGCCATTCACACATACCCTTTGATATTTCCCACCTCGGGGACGGGAACGCCACAACCAAGGGGGGCAAAGACGCGCGAAAGGGGTCGTTTTGGGGGAGAATTCCCCCCCTTCCTAAAGCAGGGTTGATGCTTTTATTGGGTTCCACCATTACATTTGCAAGCATTGCTAGAACCTTTGAGAACCTGCCTCTGTGAACCAACGGGACCATTAAAAATTTTTCCCTCTTTTGGGGGACTGTTTCTATATAGTGGGGTGGGGGGCCCTTCACATCAGTCAGGGCCAAAAACATTCCTGGACAGCCAGGCGCAGCACATAAGGGACGTCGCAACAGGGTGACTCGGTGTTTACCAGCAACCCCAAAGGGGTTTTCTTGTTTTGTTTGACTAGCATCTATTTCCCCCCCAAATGCATCTGACAACCCCAGCCAAAGAGTCGGGGGGAACGTCAACACAACCCCTTGGGTTTTCAGGGCTCGGGACGGGCAGCGGCCCTCCCCCTTCCTCAACCGCCTTTCCCGTTGGGTTCCCCAGCCAAGATCTACTATGTGGTGGGGGCTCAGCGCCCACTAAAAAGCAAGGACGAACTCTTTAGGATATCAGCAGCGAAAAGTGGGGCAGACATCCCGCTTTCTTGCGTAGGGGGAAAGATGATGTGAAGGGCAAAGGGAAGGGTTAGTTTCAAACATCAGGCTCTGCATACGAGACCATTGAGGAGAATACATGACGGGCAAACACAAAACTGACGATGTGGCCAATCGCCTTGGGATCCGGTGAGCAAGGACTTCATCATCATCGCGGAGAAGAGGGGTCCTCGCGCAGCGCGCACGCCAGCAAGTCGGTAGTGTGGGCCGCGATTTTTCGGGGGCAAAGGGGCGAGGTCGGGGGCCAAGCCACCACGGGTTGGAAAACTTTACAGGTCCAAGAAAGTACGGCACAGGGGCCAGTGAGGCAGTGGGGGGTATAGTCACTCAGGCAAGCACTGGGGGGTAAAATCAACCCCACTCGGCGTGTTGCAGTTTTTTTTCAAAGACACTAGAGGGGCCAACAAATTTATATTACACGTGGGCAGAAAGTGAAGCGTGGCCGGGGGCTAAGGTTTGGGACCACGACCCTGCGTCAACACAGCAGTGAACCCCCATTTGGGCCCGGGGGAAAATTTTCTCAATGTGGGGGTCCCAAAATCCCCCAGCAACAGCAAAAGCCCCCTGGGACACATCCATTTCACCAGCAAGGGGCCCCCCACCTCTGCAGAAGGGACTGTTGTCTTTTGCCATCATTACCGGTCCAGTTGCTCCGCCCCGCCCAATCATGGCCCAGCAGTCGTTCCACCGAGGAGATTGCCAACGACAGCAGTACTCCCAAACCCTCCAAAGGGGGCAAAGCTGACCGTGCACTGTCCAAGTTTTTTGGTACTGCATCCCTCCCTTTCCAGTGGGGGTCCTCACCCTCAGAGAAAATAATGGCTTTGCTGTCACGCATTTTTTACCTGGTTTCCTCCCCAAAAAAAAGTTACCAGGGGGGGAAAATGCCCCTGCGCATGCAACAAAAAAACAGTGTAAGCTTTCTCCGCGACAACGCAAATCGGGAAACCCTGGGGACAGATAGAGAGGGCGAATTGATTCTAACGAAGTGGAATCGTTTTGAATTTCAGGAAAACTTCGTTCGGAAAAAATCGAACTTTGGGGTACTTTTTCCGGGAACGAATTTTGCTTTTGAATTGATAAAATGGCTGCGAGCACATGGTTTACATGGGCAAAGAACTCTGGGAGAAGAAGGGGAAACCCGCAGACATGTGCAAGATGAAGCCAATCAGAGACCGGCGGGATTTTGGACGTCACCCACATTAAAGTCCGGGCGCGAGCTGGACTCATACCGCTCTCACTGTACTGTTAGGGAAATTCTGCCGGGCTTCTATACTAACTAAGGGAAATCATTTTTTTAACACGATTTTTGGGGGGGGGCAAGCTTGTCTCAGAGACTCTTTTTCCTTAACGTTCTATTTTCCCGATTTTGTGGGGTATTGGATCTGAATCCATGTGGCCTGCACGCAAACATTTATGCATCTGCTCAACACATTGAATATCCAAGGTGATCTAAGCCTTTCCCGTTTTAAAACATTTTAAAGAAACAGCGTTTTTACAATACAAAACCCGTCATTTTTTGGGCCCCAATTCTTTTGCGCAATTTTTACCAAGGGGGGGAATTAAGGGTTTTCTCGTTTGGTATAAAATAAACCATCTTTTTTCACCGCCCAAAAAAACATTTTCCTTAGTAATTCCAACCAAAATTTTAAAACAAGTTTTTCTCTTGCTGTGTACCGTAAAAAAACACGCCATTGTAACACCCAACAAACTGTTTGTTTTTTTGGGTGCTCAATTCTTTTGCCAATTTTCATCCAGGGGTTAAAATTAAACGTTGTTCCTGGTTTTTTGGTGACTAAAAAAACCGTCTTTTTTTACCGCAAAAAAGACATTTTTTTCCCCGCATAATTCCAAAGCGAAGTTAATTTCAAATTTTTCTCTTGTTGTTTACGTAAAATACACCCTTTTTAAAACGGTACAAAAACTGGGAGTTTTTTGGGGTGCTCATTTTTATGCACAAATTTTCACCAGGGGTTAATAAAACGTTGTTCGCTATTGACTTAGTAAAAGAAACTTCTTTTTCAAACCCCCAAAGAACAATTTTGCCTGTGACATAATTCATATCCGAAGGTTAATTAAGCCTGTTTGTGCTTTTACATTCAGTAAAATACACAGTGTTTTTAAACGACACATACAAGTACATTTTTCCTGGCCATTTGTGGAGCGCAATTTGTATTCAAGGTTTACCCAAGCTTGTAACTGGGTTCATTTGGAGTCAAATACAGGGTGTGTATTTTTTTATATACAGATATCTTTATCAAACAGTGTCTGTACATTTTTAGAACAAACAGTATGTCAGACAGAGAGGTGGCAGGCTCTTCACCTGCGAGTGGCAGAGGCACAAACATCCCTGGAGCAGGCCCAGGACGCAGCACAGCAAGGGAACGTCGCAGCAGGGGTCATTCGGTGAGGCCACAACTGCCGCTGTCATCTAGCAGCCTTTGGTGTTGTTCAGCAACCCAATGGGTTTTTGATTGGTTGACTAGGTCATCCACTTACTCCCAGATGACATCTGACAACCCCAGCCAAGAGTCGGTGGGAACGTCAGACACAACCCTTAGTTGGCATGGGCCGGAGGGGTCAGCGGCAACTACCTGTCCTCAACCCGCCTCTGTCCCATCCGGTTCCCTCAGCCAGAGATCTACTATGTGGTCTGGGCTGATCGCCACTATATAGCGAGGATGAACAATTTGAGGAGGGCAGTCAGCAGCTGCTTGGCAGCGAAGAAATGGGGCCAATATCTCCTGCTTCTTGCAGTAGGTGGCAAAGTATAGATGTTGAGAGTGGCATGGGAGGTCATGTTGTGAGGGGTCAGCCTCTGCATACCAAGACCGGTGACGAGGACAGCAGTGACGATGAAACACAAATAGATGATGATGTAGCTGACCGCATTTGGGAGCTGGGTGAGGCAAGGGCTTCATCATCGTCAGGAGAAGAGGGTGTCAGCTTGCGCGTCAGGCAGCGGCGCAGCCAGTGGCGCAGCCAGCAAGTGGGTTGTGTGGCCGTGAGTCAGCAGGGTAGCAGCAGTGTGAGGTCGGGAGCCAAGCGGCCACGGGGTAAAATACCCGCTTCGCCAGGTCCACGAAACTAGCGGAACAGGGGCTCAGCGAGGCAGCGGCGGTGGTGGGTTGGTGGTAAAATCAGCTCCTCGGCGGTGTGGCAGTTCTTTGCTAAGAAACCGGAGGAGCCGAATATGGGTATATGTAGAATCTGTAGGCAGAAAGTGAAGCATGGCCACGGGAGCTAACGTGGGCACCACGGCCCTGCATCAACACATGCAGCGTCACCATCCGGTGGCCTGGGAGAAACGTGGCTCAGATGTGGTGGTCCATCCTGCCGCCACAGCAACAGCAGCAGCAGCACCCCGTGGCATGCATGCCATTGCAGCCCGTCAAGGCTCCACCACCTCTGCAGAAGGGAGCTGTTTCTCTTTGACTCTATCTCCGGTCCAGATGCTCCCTGCTCCTCGCTACTCATGCGCCAGCAGCCGTTCAGCGAGGCAGATTGCAAAGAGACAACAATATGCGTCCAACCATCCTACAGTGCAGAAGCTGACCATGCTCCTGTCCAAGTTGTTGGTACTGCAGTCCCTCCCTTTCCAAATGGTGGACTCTGCACCGTTCAGAAAACTAATGACTTGTGCCAAGCCGAGATGGAGAGTTCTAAGCCGTAATTTCTTTTCCAAAAAGGCAGTACCAGCGGGGGCCATCGTTACCCCAAGGAGAACCCACTTGTCCACATGAAATGTGGAACAACTGACCTTTGTCAAGATGAATCAGGTGTGGATCGGCCAGGATTTCCACTCACCAATGCCTTAGGCGTCAGACTACATCAGCCATGACGCCTCACCCAAACTGTGAGAAATGAGCCTGGGTTCAAACTACCTGCCTCAGCCACTATTCTGATGCCGCCACCCACCTGATGCCACACATCTGCTGATAGTTTCTCCATCTGCCACCAACCATCTTTACCAGGTACTGGTATTGCCACCCACCTCCACACTCTGTTATTGTGCCACTTTATGACCTCATGCTGCTGCTACTGTTGCTGGTGCCGTGACATCCACACTGTGTCATTGTGCCACTCTCTGACCTCATGCTGGTGCTCCTGCCGCCGTCACCTCCAATCTCTGTCATTGTGCCAATCTGTCGTCTACTCCAGTTTTTACCACCTCCCGAATGTCATTGTGCCACTGTCTGTCCTCATGCTGCTGCCACCGTCACCTCCACAAGCTGTCATTGTGCCACTCTGTGGCCTACTACTGTTTTGCAACCTCCAGAATGTCATTGTGCCACTGTCTGACCTCATGCTGCTGCCACCGTCACCTCCACTCTTTGTCATTGTGCCACTCTGTGGCCTACTCCAGTTTTGCCACATCAAGAATGTCAATGTGCCACTGTCTGACCTCATTCTGCTGCTGCCGTGAACTCCACACTGTGTCAATGTGCCACTCTGTGGCCTACTCCTGTAATTGCTACCTCCAGAATGTCATTGTCCCACTGTCTGACCTCATGCTGCTGCCACCGTCACCGCCACGCTCTGTCATTGTGCCACTCTGTGGCCTACTCCAGTTTTTGCCACCTCCAGAATATCATTGTGCCACTGTCTGACCTCATGCTGCTGCCACCGTCACCTCCACTCTCTGTCATTGTGCCACTCTGTGGCCTAATATTGTTTTGCCACCTCCAGAATGTCATTGTGCCACTGTCTGACCTCATGCTGCTGCTGTGGCTACCGCCGTCACCTCCAATCTCTGTCATTGTGCCACTCTGTGGTCTACTCCAGTTTTTACCACCTCCAGAATGTCATTGTGCCACTGTCTGCCCTCATGCTGCTGCCACCGTCACCTCCACAATCTGTCATTGTGCCACTCTGTGGCCTAATACTGTTTTGCAACCTCCAGAATGTCATTGTGCCACTGTCTGACCTCATGCTGCTGCCACCGTCACCTCCACTCTCTGTCATTGTGCCACTCTGTGGCCTACTCATGTTTTGCCACATCAAGAATGTCATTGTGCCACTGTCTGACCTCATTCTGCTGCTGCCGTGACTTCCACACTGTGTCATTGTGCCACTCTGTGGCCTACTACTGTTTTTGCCACCTCCAGTATGTCATTGTGCCACTGTCTGACCTCATGCTGCTGCCACCGTCACCTCCACTCTCTGTCATGTGCCACCTGTGGGCCCACTCCAGTTTTTGCCACTCCAGAATATCCCTTGTGCCACTGTCTGACCTCATGCTGCTGCCACTGTCACCTCCACTCCTGTCATTGTGCCACTCTGTGGCCCACTACTTTTGTTGCCACCTCCAGAATGTCATTGTGCCACTGTTGACCTCATGCTGCTGTCTTGCCGTGACCTACACACTTTTCATTGTGCCACTCTGTGGCCTACTCCTTTTTTTGCACCATCAAAAATGTCATTGTGCCAATGTCTGACCTCATGCTGCTGCCACCGTCACCTCCACTCTCTGTCATTTTTTGCCACTCTGTGCCCCATTACTGTTTTGCCACCTACAGAATGTCATTGTGCCACTGTCTGACCTCATGCTGCTGCCTGTGGCTGCCCGCCTTGACCTTTAAAATGTGTCATTGTGCCACTCTGTGGCCTACTACTGTTTTGCCACACTGTCATTGTGCCACTGTTGACCTCATTCTGCTGCTGCCGTGACTTCCCACACTGTGTCATTGTGCCACTCTGTGGGCCCACTCCTGTTTTTGCCACCTCCAGAATGTCATTGTGCCATGTCTGACCTCATTTCTGCTGTGGCGACCGTGACCTCCACCTGTGTCATTGTCTCACTCTGTGGCCTACTCCTTTTTTTCCACCTCCAAATGTCATTGTGCCCCTGTCTGACCCATGCTGCTGCGTGGCTGCTTCCGACCTACACACTGGTCATTGTGCCCCTGTCGACTCATGTGCTCTTGGCTGCTGCGGACCCACACACTGTATTGTGCCACTTTTGACCTCATGTGCGTTGTGGCTGCCTTGGGGACCTAAAACCTGTGATTGGCCACGTTGACCTCATGCTGCTGCTGTGGCGCGTGAGCTTAAAATGTGTCATTGTTTCCACTCTGTGGCCTACTCCTGTTTTTTTCCACCTCAAGAATGTCATTGTGTCACTGTCTGACCTCATGCTGCTGCCACTGTCACCTCCACTCTCTGTCATTGTGCCACTCTGTGGCCTATTACTCTTTTGCCACCTCCAGAATGTCATTGTGCCACTGTCTGACCTCATGCTGCTGCTGTGGCTGCTGCCTTGACCTATAAACTGTGTCATTGTGCCACTCTGTGGCCTACTACTGTTTTGCCACATCAAAAATGTCATTGTGCCACTGTCTGACCTCATTCTGCTGCTGCCGTGTCTTCCACACTGTGTCATTGTGCCACTCTTTGGCCTACTCCTGTTTTTGCCACCTCCAGAATGTCATTGTGCCACTGTCTGACCTCATGCTGCTGCCCACGTAAACCTCCACTCTCTGTCATTGTGCCACTCTGGGCCCATTTTTTTGGGCCCCCTCCCGAATGTCCAAATTGGCCACTGTTGACCCCCAGCTTCTGTGGCTGCTGCCCCTTTACCTTTTTAAACTGTGTCATTTGCCACCTTTGGCCCTTTCTACCCTTTTTTTTCCACCTCCAGAATGTCATTGTGCAACGTCTGTCCTCATGCCTGGGTGGCCACCGGGAAACCCCCACAATCTAACATTGTTCCACTTTTGGGGCCCATACCGTTTTTTCAAAACCCCCAGAATGTATTGTTTCCCCTTTTCTGACCTCATGCTGCTGCCACCGTCACCTCACTCTTTTTCCCTTGTGCCACTTTTGGCCTAATCCTTTTTGGCCCCCCTCCCGAATGTCATTGTGGGAAATGTTTGGGCCTTTATTTGCTTCTTGGGCCCTGACCCCCAAACTGTGTATTTTGCCACCTTGGGGCCTACTACAATTTTTGGCCCACCTCCAGAATGTCATTTGTTTCCCCCTGTTTAAACCCCATGCTGCCGGGCCCCCGTCAACCCCCCACTCTCTGCATTGTGCCCCCTCTGTGGGCCCACTACGTGTTTCCACCTCCAGAAAAGTCATTTTTGCCCCTGTTGCTTAAAGCGAAAGTGCGCTGTGACCTACACACTGTTGTCCCTTGTTTCCACTCTTTTGGCCCCCACTCCGTTTTTTTTCCACCTTTCCCGGGAAATTTTTAATTTTGGGCCCCTTTTCCCGACCTATTTTGTGCTGTGGTGCGGTGACCTCCACACTGGTCATTTTTCTCACTCTGTGGCCTTCTCCTGTTTTTAAACCCCCTCCAAAATTTCATTGTGCCACTTTTGACCTTTGCTGGGTGCGTGGGTCTTTCCGTGGGCCTACCACGGTCAAAAATGCCACTTTTTCTGACCTCATGCTGCTTCTGGGCTGCTGCCGGGGGCCCCCCCCACATGTCATTGTTCCCCTGGGTTTACCCTATGCTGGGTGGGGTGGGTGCTGCCGTTTACCTTCCACTGTGTCATTTTTGGGCCCCGGGCTGAACCCCAAGCTGCTGCTGTGGCGTGCCGTAGTTAAAATGGGGCCCATTGGCCACTCTGTGGGGCCCAATCCTGTTTTTTTTTTCCACCCCAAGAATTTTCATTGTTCCAAATGTTGACCTCATTGCTGCCAAAAGTCACCTCCCCTTTTCTTCATTGTGCCCCTCCGGGGCCCATTACTCCCTTTTTCCACCCCCAGAAAAGTCAAATTTTGCCATGTTGACCCCCTTTTGGGTGTGGGTGTTGGGTGCTTCCTTGACCTTAAAAGGGGTCATTGGGGGCCAAATCTGTGGCCTACTTGTTTTTTGCCACCCCCCAAATGTTTGTGCCCCTGCTTAAATCATGCCCGCTGTGGCGCCGCCGGGCCCCCCCCCACACTCTGTCACTGAAGTTGCCACCGAAACCCCCAATTGTTTTTTTCCCCGCTGTCGCGCCGACTTTTCAAGGGTACAAAAACCCCTTAGTTTTTTTTTGGGCTTTTTTTCCCTCTTAAGTGCCCAGGGAAATTTTTTAGTGAAGCGATTCTAAGAAACGGCGGGGGGGGTCATGTGCGTGTCATCTTAAAAAAAACAAAAATTGTTTGAAGACCCCCAAACCCAACTCCCTCTTCATATTTAAAACCCTGGCGCAAAGTTTTTACGCACACTTGAGGCTCAAACAGCCCGGAAAAACTTTTTTTTTTAACGTGATTTGTCCCGAATAGTTTTTTGAGCGATTTTTACGACCAAAAATTGAAATGGCAAAAGGGTTTTTTTTGGTTTATCGAAAATTTTTCCCGATCATGCGTTTTTTTAAGGTTTAAAAACTGTGCATTAAATTTTTAAGATCGCGCCTTTTTTGGCGCTTTGAATTTTTGGGGGCCCAGCAAATCAGATTACAGAATAACAGGTAGATGGGGCTGCACGTCTGACTGGATGTTTGGGTTGCGATTGGCGGGAAAAAATACATCCTTTTTCTTTTACATAGAAAAAAACGTTTCCGTTTCAGCCTCAGGTCTCTCAGCGCTCTAGGGGAAGGACCTGCGCTCTGCTGTGGCCAAAAACACTCATGAAATTAGTCAATTTTGGGCAAGAGAAACCTTCTATTACGTGATCCCCCAAATTTAGTTAGAAAATTGAACATTTTATGTAGTTACTAAAATTTTAAAGCGCATCTCCGCTGAAATTCAGGGCGGTGGGGCGGGGGGGGGGCCCCGCGGGCAAAACCCCAAGAAAGCCTATCTATAAAGAACACTGGAAAAGTTCACCAAACTTGTGTAAAATGGTAGGGGGAATAACTTTTTTTAACATTTGAAATGAAAAATTTCCTGGATAGGGGGCAGCCTGAACTTATAGGGGGATAAAAATCATTCTTTTCTGAGGTCTCTTTGTTACTCAAAACCCACTTTTATTATCAGTAACATTTCAGATTGGTGTTCAATTTACCCATTACACCTTTGACTGTTGAAATATCCACCTTGCACTTAAATTCAACCAGCAATCTTTAGCACACAGGTTTTTTTTGTTGCCAAAAAAACCGTTATGTACGAAAACATCACAGTTAAAGTGTTTTTTGATTTTGCCACCCAGCATGTCATTGAGCAGCATCTACTAAATATTTTAAAAAACAATTTAATTTACCACAGGGGAATTGAAAAGTGCAAAAAATACCGTTTTTATATCAAAAAAAAACGTTAAATTTTTTTTTGACTTTTTTACACCCAGCATTTCATTGATCAGCTTACTAAATTTAAAACAGCAATCTATATTCACCACAGGGAATTGAAAATGCAAAAATACCGTTTATATATCAAAACAAAAATTACTTGTTTTTTGACTTTTGCCACCCAGACTGTCATGACGCAGCATCTAGTAAATCTTTAAAAAACCCAAATTTTTAAAACACCACAGGGAAATTTTAAAGGTCAAAAAATAGTTTTATATCAAAAAATAACATTATTTTTTTGACTTTGCCCCCCCGCCTGTTCATTTTAGCAGCAACTACGTAAATTTTTAAAACAGCAATTCTATATTCAAACCCCAGTGAATTAAAGGGCAAAAAAATACCGTTTATAATAAAATAACATTCGTGTTTTTTTTACTTTCGCACCCAGCACTTTCATTGCCCAGATCAGTAAATCTTAAAAAGCAATTCTATATTACCACAAGTGAATTAAAGAGCAAAAAATACCGTTTATTATTCAAAACATCATTTTGTGTTTTTTTCTTTTGCCACCCCCGCACGTTTTATTGACGAGATCTACGTAAATCTTAAAACACAATTCTATATTCACCACAGGTAATTGAAAGGCAAAAAATACCTTTATTATATCAAAACAAACAGTTACGTGTTTTTTTTACTTTTTCACACCGCACTTCATTGAGCAGCATTTTCTAAATCTTAAAACAGCAATTCATATTCACCACAGGTTTAAAAGAAAAGGTGCAAAAAAAAACCCTTTATTATATCAAAACTAAAAGTTACGTTTTTTTTACTTTTTCGCACCCGAATGTTCATTTAAGCAGATCTACTAAATCTTAAAACGCAATTCTATATCACCACGGAATTGAAAGGGGCAAAAAATACCGTTTTTATATCAAAAAATAACATTACGTTTTTTTTGATCTTGCCACCCCGCATGTCATTGACCAGATCTACGAAATTTAAAAAGCAATTCTTATTTCCCCCAGGGAATTGAAAGGTGCAAAATTTATTTATTATATCAAAACATAACAGTTACTGTTTTTTGACTTTTACACCCCGCACTGTTCTTGCCAGCATCACGTAAATCTTTAAAAAGCAATTCTATATTCACACAGGGGGAATTGAAAGGTGCAAGAAATACCCTTTATTTTATCAAAAAACTTTAACAGTTACGGTTTTTGACTTTTGCACACCCAGCATGTTCATTGACGCAGCTCTACTAAATCTTTTAAAAAAGCAATTCTATATTCACCAAGGTGAATTGAAAGGTCAATAAATACCGTTTTTATACCCAAACTACAGGATACGTGTTTTTTTTGGGCATTTGCCCATCCAGATTTGTTGATAGAACCTTGCATTAAATTTGAATCCACAATTTTTTTTTATTGAGGGATTGAGAATAGCTGTGATTTGCCCTCTTTTAATAAAGACTTTCCAAAACTATTCCCTACCTTTTTCAAATTTTTATATTTCTGAACATGGGGCGAAAAAAGAAAGGGGGAAGCAGCAAAAAAGGGGGGGTACACATGGGGGTAGAGGGACAAGAGAAGGTGCCCTTCCAGTGCTGGCGACAACACCATGCCCGCGGGATCGTCAGTTCAGGGGCCGTCAGGCCTGTCTCGCGGGGGGCAGGGCCCTGTGAATTAAGTAAGAACATTTCGCCAATCTGTTCTTCATGGTTTAATGCAACCGGCTCCGCAGTCTTACCTCCTCTCCTCCCCACGCCACAAAAAGCGCACCATCATCGTCATGGGGTCATGTGGGTTTTGGGGTCAGCCGGCCAGGACAGGAAAAGTCATGTCCCATGAAACTAAAATGAGGTTAAAGATCCTTTTTTCCGCACTTTTTAAAACTGGGGTCTCAGGTTTTGGGGGCTCATGTGTGGCCCCGGACAGGGATAGTCAATTGTCCCCTGAAACTAAAATGGTGATTGAAAGACTCCTTTTTCCCCACTTTTTAATGTGGAGGGTCAGCAGGTTTGGGGCTCATGCTGTCCCCGGGGACAGGAATAGTCAATGTCCATTTCAACTAAAATGGGGGTTGAAATACTCCTTTTTCCGGCACTTTTTATTTGTGGGGGTCATGAAAGATTGGGGCTCATGTGGGGCCCAGGACAGGTATAGTCAATGTCCAGTGAAACTAAAATGGTGGTTGAAAGACTCCTTTTTCTGGCACTTTTTAAATGTGGGGGTCATGCAGGTTTGGGGCTCATGCTGACTTTAATGGTCATCGCACATAATCGATGCTCACTATCGAAAAACCTTATCGATAGCGGCAGACTATCGACTATCGATCGATCTCGATAGCCAACGCAAAACGCTCAAAACAGCCCGAAGTAATTGGAAACCCATTTTATTTTTTGTTGGGAAATTCGGTGAAGTGACCAAACCGAATTTTTGAGAAATTTGCCCATCTCTAGTGACAGACAATGGAAGGAACATGGTGTCCGCGCTGCACCGAGGAGGGATGACCCATGGGGCCGGGATGCGCAACCGTGTTCAATCTGGTTGTCAAAAGGTTCCTGAAGTCTTCCACCCATCTGAAAGACATTCTAAAAATGACCAGGAAACTGTGAATGCACTTCATCCATTCCTACAAAGTCAAGCACACACTCCTTGAGTTGCAGCGGCAGAACGGCCTCCCCTAACATCGGCTGATATGCAATGTTTCCACCCGTTGGAGTTCCAGCCTCCATATGTTGGACCGACTCTATGAACAGAGAAAGGCCATTAACGATTTTTTGATGATCCAAGCAGACAGGAGTACTCCCCTGTGTAATTTTTATGTCAGCCAGTGGCAGCTCATGCGTGACACCTGCCGTTTGCTCAGGCCCTTTGAGGAGGCCAGGTTATTTTCAGTCGCCAGGACTACAGGATGAATAAAATCATTCCACTGCTTCATGTCCTGGAACAGATGCTGCAAAATCTGTCTGGTCAGGGACTGGAGACGTGGCGACTACATCTCGCGGCCAATGGGTGTCCAGTGGGGACTGAACTGGAGGAGGAGGAGGACATTGGAGCACAAGCAGTGTCTAGCGAAATGAGTGGTTTTTCTACTCAGGTGACATGAGAGGAGGAGCAGGAGCACCTGGAGGAGGTAGAGGGAGATGAGGAAGATGAGGCAGATGACCCAGACACACCGTGGCAGTATACAGTGGAGATGGAGGCAGGGAGTCCCTGAGAGTCACTTGCGCAGATGGCCCGCAGCATGGTGATTTGCCTGGCTAGTGATAGCCAAATAGTCACCATTAGAGATGGGAGAATTTCTCAAAAATTCAGTTCGTCGTCTCCGCCGAATTTTCCGACTATTTCTGTTTCGGTACGTATTATGCTGTAGAACATTGTGCCATGCTTAAATATGCAGAGGGAGCTTGGTTTGATCTTCCTACAATGCTGTGTTTTAGTATGACACACACATGACTGCCGCTTCACTCTAAAATTCCCTGGGCACTTACGAGGGCAAAACTGACCAAAAAACTGAAGCGGGAATGCAGCCTGATAAAGTCATGGCAGCGGCAGCTGGAAAAAAACAAGCTGAGGGCTAAGATCCTACCATAGCATCAAAGAACACAGTAGTAGGTTACTGGAGCCACCACAGATCGCAGCACAGTAAGGGGACGGCACGGAAGGGGTCAATCCATGAGGCCAGAGCTTTAAACCGTCACAAAACATGACAGAACCTGTTCTGTTAAACGCTGATACATGTAGAGGCCCACCCGAATGAGTGGAGAGGGTGGCGGCAGTAATTTTGCGTTGACCTCTCTGATCATTTTGCCCTTCCTTTCATCCATAAGTGTCTGCTTTCAATCTGTCAATAATCCATCAGTATTGCTAAGGCCAAAAACAAACAGGAGTTGATCCAAAACAGAGATGAGCAATAAATGGGATATTTGCATGTCTTCTGTGTTCTGTATCCACTCCTGCTTTTGGCTAGACAATCCTGATCCTTCCCATTCCTTCTGACTGGGGCAAAGAAGGGGAAAACTAAACATAGTGGCAACGTCATAGAGTGGGGAGCGTGGAAACAGCAGAAGGACCCCACAAGGTGTTCCAGTGAGACAGCGCTCACTTGGCAATGACAAATTCTGGAGGTGGCAGCAACATCAGGCGCCCACAAAGTGGCACAATGACACAGTGTGGAGATGACGTCATCAACAGCAGCAACAGCACCAGTAGCACAATGACAAATTCTGGAGGTGGCAAAAACAGGATTAGGCCACAGAGTGGCACAATGACAGAGTGTGGAGGTCACGGCAGCAGCCACAGCAGCAGCATGAGGTCAGAGAGTGGCACAATGACACAGTGTGGAGGTCACGGCATCAACAGCAGCAGCAGCATGAGGTCAGACAGTGGCACAATGACAGAGTGTGGAGGTGGGTGGCAATATCAGTCCCTGGTAAAGATGGTGGTAGGCAGATGGAGAAACTGGCAGCAGATGTGTAGCATCAGGTGGGTGGCAGCATCAGAATAGTGGCGGAGGCAGGTAGTTTGAACCCAGACTAATTTCTCAAAGTTTGGGTGAGGCGTCATGGCTAGTGTTGAGCGATTATAATCGACAAAGTTGAAATCGGCACGGTTTTTACGTTGATCGGAATTTTCCGATCACGCGATAATTTAGGTGAGAATCTGCGCATAATCTATTAATATCGCGACATTTTCGGCGCTTCCTGTCATTTTGGCGACCAGCAAATCAGCTTAGAGAATAGAGCAGAGTGATCTGGGTGTGCGACGTCATGACTGTGATGTGCATGGTTGTGATTGGCTGGAAAAATCACATGACCTCGTTTTCCATAGAACAGCCCTTCCTGTTCAGCATCAGTGTGTGTCTGTGTCTCATAAGAGCAGGACGTCCGTCAGCTTTCTCCTCAATACAGCTCAGCGACACAGTTCTCTTTGTTCACAGAGACAACTATGCTTTTAGCTGTGAACACGTAGGTAGATTAGTGAATTTCAGTTTTCAGTTAGTTAGGCTGTGACTTTGAAAGAAGCATCTAGCGCTGTACAACCACAGGGGGGAGGGGTAGAGGGGCTGTTGGTGCGGGCGAACACAGGCAGAGAGGCAGGCAGTCTTTTGAAAGGAGAGTGTATATTGTGTAGTCCAGATTTGAATCTGCATTGAAATGGCTTTTTATTACCAGTTTTTGGCCAGTTTTTGGTGAAATAGCACCTTGCATTTTGTGCAGCCTGTACTTCTATTAGAATACAGAGCTTTTCTAGTAACTGCAGGTGTATTTGATAGGTACCTTGTATTATCCGTACACGATTTAATTAGGTTTTTTTTCACTTTGGCGCAGGCCATTTTTGTTGAAAGACCCATCTTGTACTTATATTACCATACAGAAGTTTGCTAGAAATTGCTGTTGTATTTGATAGGTGCAAAAACAAGCTATTATTATCAGTACACAATTTAATTACGTGTTTCTCACTTTGGCGCAGCCCAGTTTTGTTCAAAGACCTACTTTGTTCTTATAATAGGATACAGAACTTTTCTAGTCCCCGCAGGTGTATTTCATAGGTGCAAAAAACACCTTTTATTACCCGTACACAATTTAATTAGGTTTTTTTCACTTTGGCGCAGGCCATATTTGTTGAAAGACCCATCTTGTACTTATATTACCATATAAAAATTTGCTAGAAATTGCTGTTGTATTTCATAGGTGCAAAAACAACCTATTAGTATCAGTACACAATTTAATTATGTGTTTTTCACTTTGGCGCAGCCCAGTTATGTTCAAAGACCCACTTTCTACTTACAATAGGACACAGAACTTTTCTAGTCACCGCAGGTGTATTTCATAGGTGCAAAAACCACCTTTTACTACCTGCATCCAGCAGTCTTACCTCCTCGTCCTCCCAGTCACGGCCACAAATTTCGTCATCAGCATCCGTCCAACATGAAGCGAAGGCAGCCCAAATGTCAACTCGTGTACCCACCACTGTGGATAATCCATTTTCTGAAGACCTCTTTGATGACAAAATGTGGTTGGGGTCAGAAGGCATGTTAAAAGATCAAGAGGCCAAAGAGGATGATTTTGTCTGCTCTGACGCCCAGTTACTGATGCCATCAGAGGAGGAGAGGGAAGCCGGTCAATGGGCAAAAATCCCAGGCGGTCGGCAACGCCTTGCAGTGCCTGTTGCTTGTAGCCCGCAGCTCCTGGATGCAGAATGTCAGGATGACGAAGTCACCTGTGTTGATGACAGCTCACTGGGTGAGCTGGGTGGATGTCTCTGGTGGTGACGGTGGCTCTCAGGCTCGGCGCACGCTCTTCAAAACCGCAGGAATGGTGCAGGGTTCTTTCCCCCAAGGTCCTCTGGTGGCATCACGTGCCCAGAGAAACCAGGCCGTGTTGAAATTAATCTGTCTTGGAGACCGTCCACACACAGGTCAGGAGCTGTGGACGGCTCTCCGCAACGAGACTGAGCGCTGGCTGGGTGACAAGAACCTTGTGCCAGGCAAGGTGGTGTGCGATAATGGTCGAAATCTGCTGGCCGCCCTTAAGATCGGTAGGCTGGAGCACATCCCTTGCCTGGCACATGTCATGAACCTTGTCGTCCAGAAATTTCTAAAGCGCTACCCGGGTCTGGACTGCCTGCTGAGGAAGGCTCGAGGTCTGAGTTCGCACTTCCGCCGTTCGCACCCTGCTTCGTCCCGCCTGGCTGCATTGCAGCGTCAGCTCGGCCTCCCCGTCAACTGTCTCATTGTTGACGTGGCAACACGCTGGAATTCCACCCTCCACATGCTCCAGCGATTGTGGCAGCAGCGCAATGGCATTACGCAGTATGAAGTGACACATGGCCTGACAAGCAGCGGTGCGGACCTCGGGGTGTTGAGCCACCGAGAGTGGAGGCAGGTGAAAGAGCTCTGCACCATCCTTGCCAGTTTTGAAGAAGCCACCAAAAGGCCCAGTTAAAGACAATGCCCTTGTCAGCAGGGCCCATTGTGGGGGATCTTAGTTTGGAAGGGTTTTTGGGACACTCTGAAACAAGGTCCCCCCACCCGAGGGAAGGAGGAGAAGCCCAACAGTTTGCGGGACATGGACCTTTTCTCTCCGTGGGAATCTACGGGCCCCGCATTTTTTAATTTTTTTAAATCGGTCTTAAATTGGGCATTGTTCGGGGGCCCGGGGGCCCTAGGAAAGGGGCGGCGCATCGCTTCAGGCTGCATCATTTGGGGCCCAAGTAAAGGCTTTTGTTAAAGCTGGGGGCCGGGGGAAAAAGGGGGGGAAAAGGAGGAGGTATTCCTGGACACTGCTTTTTACCGACGCCCTGTTTTTGGAAAAAGAGGTTGGTGGGGAATTTTTGAGGTGGGGGGGAAGGGTGAGGAAATCATTTTGCTATTTCCCTCCAAACCCAAGGTTTGGGAAATCAAGGGCCCCAAATCTCTACTTGGTTTGGGATGCCCTTTTCCCCTCCAACTTGACCCTCGAAAAAAAGGCCATCAAACTGAAAAACAGTTACTGGGGGGCCCAACCCCCTGGAAACCCCAGTAAAAACAAAATCAGCACTTTCCATAAAACCCACCCAAATAGAGAGAAAAATTGCGGGGAAATGGAGATTTGTTATTGATCAATTGGAGACATCATTTTTCTTTCCCTGTTTCACTTTCTTAAAATGTAAGGGTGGAACAACATAAGCAAACGGGCAGCAGTAGAGTGCAAAGTTCCTTTAGCGGGGGGGGCCAAGCAAACAGGCAATGTGGCAAAAGCCTAGGGGGTGACCTCGGGCAATTTTTTTTACCACCTCCCCAAAACGCATGTAATTCGGGGCCCAACACTACAAAACACGAGCCCAACTTAAGATTGGGGGTCCCACGGACTATCTGCTTTCCCAAAAACCGATGTTTTGGGATGTGTTCCGGCCCCAAATTTAGACTCGGGGGAAAAAATTCCCAACCCAAACGAAACCGGGTTTTTCCACAAGAATGTGGATGGTTTGCCCTTTCTTAAAGATGAATCAGGCTTGGATCTCTAAAGATTTTTGGCCCCAAATTTTGCCGGGTCACCAAATTATTCCCCCGGTTTTACTTAAACATTCCTCTTAAAAAACAGAAATGGTCCTCTTAAAAAATGTTTTGTAAAATGTTCATTTTCACGGCAATTTTTTTTCTCATTCCCAAAAGAAATTTTTTCCCTGTTTTTGGGGGGTGTGGAGACTGAAAAAAACCCCAAAGGTTTCAGGGAAAAAACCCGTTTTTATTTACTCACTTTCTTTAGAATTTTTCGCATTGTCAAGGGGTTTTTTGGGGTCTTGTTTTTGTGAGATACACTAAAATTATGGTCCTTTGAACAGAAATGTGGTTTCCCTAAGTGGCATTTCTCCATCACAATTTTTTAAATAGGGGGTTTGAGAAGTCATTTTTATAATTTTTTGGGGGCATGTTGCTTGGGGATACAAACTAAAACCTTTTTCCTTTTGGGAAAAAAAAAAATTTTGGCTTTTTTAAATGGCCCTTTCTCCCTCCAATTTTTAACAGGGGTTTAGAAGTTTATTTTATAATTTTTTGGTCATGCTTCTTTGAAATGCCCCTTTAAATACAGGTCCAAATTTTTAAAAAAAAGTGGTTTCTGATGTAGATATCCTTTCCTTTGAACCTCTCTCTGTCCCAACGGACCCTTTAAAAAACAAAATGCACTGTGGGTTTTTTATTCAAAAGAAATTTGAATCCCTTTTTTTTATGGACTGAAAGATTTTTTAAAGGGTATAGGCGTGCCCTACAGAGAAGGTTTCCATTTTTACAATCCCAAACAAAGATAAGTATTTTAGCATAAATATAGGTTACAATCCAATCAGTGTCTTAAGTAAAGGAAAAACCCTTTAAAATTTTTAAAATCATGACCCCTCCCCTTTTAAACCCAAAAAAAAAATGAATATCTGACATTGCCTTAAATTTTCACTTTAAACTAAATTTAAACCCTTTAAAAAAGCAGCAGCTATGACCTGTTATTCCCAAAAGCCCGGCAACCCAAAAAGCCTCTTTGACCAAAAAATTTTTTGTTGGTTTAGCGGGGAAAAGAACATGGGCCCTTTTACCTAGTCAGAAATTCATACAAAAATTTTACACAAAAATTTAAATTTTTTAAGGGGGGGCAATTTGGATGCCATAAATTAAAAAGATTTAAAAATTTTCAAACTTATAAATTTAATTCTGTTTCATTCCTCCCCTCTGTTTAATTTTTTAAATCTTTTAAAATTTCCCAAAACATAGTACCCCCTTGGGTGTTTTAAACAAGAAGGGCTGTTTTTTGTTGGGGTTTCCCACAGCATTAACAATGTTAATTTTTCATGACCTTTTTTCCTTTGGGGGCCGTTTTGGGGCCCCTTTTAAACTTTTTTCAGGGGTATAA